>BQNB010047519.1:0-43071 GCA_026074375.1 Tanacetum coccineum | reverse complement strand
TATCCCTAAGCACCTTGTTATTAAGAACACCGTTATAGTCATAACATATTTCATATATCATTTTCGCACGCCAATGATTCCACGAGCGAGTTGTGATGCACACTTAAATACTTTTCGTACCTTTACCATGCATAAGACATTGAGAAGGACTCATTGATAGATTCTGAGTAAGAATTCAAGGCGAGCAGCAGGTAAACTATATATGCACGACATGTAGAGACGTTCATTCTTTTGCTATTAGAGCTACGTCGACCTATATTTTGGTCACGTCTTTGTCTTACTTTGTTATACTATTAAGCCAACCATTTTGGCTGTGAATGTAAGCATTCTTTGCTTGTTCGCAAACTTCGTGTTTAGTGATTCAAGATTTTGTTTCTAAGTGACCTCAAAGTTGAGTTAATTTTTCAAAAACATTAGACCTTTTACCAACTTCTACCTTAATTTCAAGACAGTTCTTGTTTGATGAGTTGTGAAATTATGCTTCAAGTTGCTACATGGCTTAATACCTTTGAAGAATTCACTCGAGGATGGGTGAGGCTTTGATGTTTGGATGTGGATACTCAAACGACATGGATGCAACGCGACTAGAGTGAGTCTAGGGCTGAAAGCAGAAATGCGTGGTGTTTTGTCCTTACCCTACCGTACGTATTGCAAACGAGTATTTCCCATCCATTGTGTGGGTTGTCATCATTTTTATCGTCGAAACCTGTTACTTAAACGTTTCGTTCTTGAAGACGTTCGATGAGACAGATTACGTCATTAGTTGCCTTAGGAGCAACTCGCCTTAGAGTGTTACCACTCTAGTTGTTTGGTTGTATGACCATCGCATAAAAGACCCCTTTTGAGATAAAAGGATTGATACGAGAACGAGAACCTTATACTTGATACTGGTTATTTGTGTAACCATGATAACAATTTTCGTCATGGCGTTGTGTTTCGGAGATGGTACTTATTTGGACAAGTCGAAGTCCTTTGGTAACAAAACATGTACAAGTGATGTACTTTTTGAACATTTTTTTAAAACAGGATGCACTTGTATTTTTCAACGGTTACATCGCTTTAGCATCAAAACTTATGTATTATAGGATACATCTAAACACCAAATTTTATTGAATATATTTATTCAACCCGCGTTCGAAAAAAAAATGTTTTTATTGTCAAAATATAAATTCTTTTGTATCGGTATCATTGTGTTTGGTTACTATGACTTCAAATTTTTGGAAAATCCTTATTATGACTTTAATAAAATAATAATAATAAAAATTTAAAAATAAATAAATGAATAAAATTTCTTTATTTTACGTTACTTGGAATACATCTTTAGTCAAAAAAATTATCGCGATTTATGTTGGAAACGAACCTTGTTGTAAGCTACTATGAAACACAAACTTTTTGCAGACGTATCTCTTTGGATGATGACTATTATGGAAGAATTGAAACTATATATGTGGAAAAGTTTATCTCTTACTCGATATAAACATTTGTGGCATTTTTTTCTTTGTACAATAGTTATTTCAATAAATTTTAGAGTTGCATTGTATTTGCACGGTACTCGCACTATACTTTGGTTAAATTTCGTACTCAGATGAATGTTGTAGACAATTTTCAAAACCAAATATCTAAGAAGAAACACGCGCAACTCAGGAACGAATCATGCAAACCAATCAAGGTACATCCGTACCAAACGAACCTAGAGTAGACACGAGCTTTGCTCACTGGAAATTTGAGTCGTTAATCGATTTGACTTATGAGAAGTTAAAAGAGGTATACTCTATTAAAATGATAATAACCTAAGTTGAATCGAGAGAGTTGAGGGAAGATTCTTTTTATGTTTTTGCGTTTTATGAAAGCAGGTAAAATCATATATTTGAGATGTGGTTTGGTTTTAGCTATTAAACTAAATATAAATCTAAACTAGTGGTGATAGCAATATAATAAAATTAATGTGTTATTTTATTAGTATTCCTCCCTAGATTGCTTCTTCCTAGTGGTGTTGCCTTGTCCACTTATGGATGATCTTATGTAATTATTTCTAAGTCATGAAAGATTACACGAACCCAGCCGTCTACATTCGTATTCGTTAAGCAACGAAAAGTAAGGAAATATGAAGACTATTACAAGGCCCCCAAGGGTATACTAAGTGCATGTGAAATATATATTAGTAGATCAACCATATTAGGGGGCAAGGTAGTATGAAGACTGTTACCCGAGGGTATCCTTTCTACAAAATCATGTTTTCCTAGACATATCAATAGCGATGCAGACAAAAGCTGGTTTTCTAAGACCTAACATGCACATCCATCACAAGAAGCAACACCATTAAGATCTACATTCTAGGTTTCATACAATCATAAATAAACATAATAGGAGGTTTAGCCAAGCATGTTAAAGATAAAGCAAGAACATAGATGAATCAAACAACACATAGACATATTGAATGATTAAATAAGCCTTACTTGATTAAAACATGAGTTGAAGGAAGTACAATAGGGTTTTGAGGCCCTAAAATCATCCCTAACAGCTGCTAAACGAACTAGGATTCGCACCCTCTTTTTATTCTAAAGTTACACACTCAAAACCCTAAATTCGGGTTTGTATATATAGGAAAAACGCTGTGACGGTGTCGCGTTTTAGTCGTGACGCCGTCATGAAAGTGAATATTCTAGATAATGGGCTGGGTCGTAATCTCTGACGCCGTCGTGGAAAGTGTGACGCCGTCATGGGATGCGTCGTGACGGCGTCACGTAGAAACTGTGATGCCGTCTCCAGCTGCTGAGAACATAATCTTGAGAAATGTTGGTGTAGGTCCGTAGTCTTGTCTGTTTCTTCTCCAAATGAGCCCAAGTCACATGTAATTCTTCCAAATGCCCTCCAAATGAGAAATACCTGAAAAGGAACGATTAAGTACCTATTTTGGGCATAAATGCATGATTTAGGGGGTTAAACGACCCCGAAAAAGTGTATAAAATGACACCTTATCAAATACCCCTACACTTAGGATTTGCTTGTCCTCAAGCAAATAGGATTTTCTATCTAGACAATAACAATATGAGGGGCCATTTTACCTACTCTTTAAAAGTATTTTATAACACGACCTTCTAGACCTCGTAATTAAAAGCATAGAAAGTATATACTAGCACCTCACATAAGTGTTTGGGATTCTCTCTTTCACTCGGGTGTATAATAAATTATAACATTAACGGGGGGAAAACAAATTCATCAATAATTTAACTGGCATAGCATATAAAATTACCATTACTTGGTAAATGATCAAACCTCCACCGCTAGGTGCAAGCATTATTCATTACTATCTAAGAGGTCTTTTTAAAGGGTTATGGGGTGTAGGTGTAAGATAACATACAATGGAAACGGAAACGGATGGGATACATTTGGGTGGCTTTGGGTGAATTCGGAGTGGAAGGGTTAGCTAATTATTTACACACATACACTTTGGTTTGGTTGCTAAGCCAAGACTCGGACGAAGATCTACGAACTCTACACAACTCTACATCAATCTCTTTCTTTTTCTTTTTTTAAATAACATAATACATCACAACATGGGGTTTATAACACGTACCCAGACACTTGAGTTTTTACATGCTCGATATTTACAATCTATCTAATGACCCGATTTGAGGTGGATCAAAATAACATGGAGATCATCTAACAAATATATGGGGGTATTGAATTAACTCTTCTTCCCCATTCTTTCGTGAAATAAATACTACCATGAATCCCAATCGTCATAAAATTGTATTTACAAGGATAAGGACTTAGCAATCGTGCACTCAAATAATTAACTTGGGTTAAAACAATAATGTACTAAAAGTGAGTACATTCAAGGTAGACTAAGGCTTTTTGGGTGTAACGATTGGTTTAAGGGTGATAATGCTCTTCATTAATTATCTGGAATCCACCAGAAAATTACGAGAACCGTGAAAAATGATAGGCTCAGAGGGTTGTACTAGGGGTATCCTGCACTAAAGGTGAGTGCATGGCAAGGGTGTTGGATAGTTATATGATCAGTGTGACCATCATAACAATTACAAGTTTAAAACATGGGTTAATCCTAATGCCTCTTATCAAGAAAATCCTAATACTTACTATGCGGTCTCGGGATGCATCACAATAGCAAGTTCTAGAATTTAATATGCTACCGGTACACTCATATAATTTAATACCAATCTCAATGCTCCAGAAAAGGCGACGAAGACCACGCGTACACATCCGTAATGACGAAATAGACACATGTGACTGCTCACTCCTTAACTCAAGAAAGCTAAAGGTATAAATTATCTTGGGCATCAATAATAGATACATGAATTCCTAAAGATCTAAAGGCGAACCTCATATTTTTGGGGTGGAATTTTGAGGGTTATTGTGCTAGTCATATAAATTCCTATCAATGAGACGCTATTAATACTCGGTTTTCGTCGGTATGTGTCATAAAAAAATTTAAATTTGGGTAGAAATCACCTCTTATGCTATGTTTCGATATATTACCCATCATTTTCAGGATAAAGCAAATAGCAAATGAAAGAATAGTTTCTAAGGCTTACTTTCTCCCTACACTTAAGTTGAACATTGTCCCCAATGTTCTATAGAAGTACCCGTAAAAACGAATAAAGGGAAAAGGAAACAAGGAAAAGAAACTAGTACTCCCCTGGTTTGCTCAATAATGGAGAAGAAACATGCGATAACTGGTTAAATCGTCCTCCAAGAATCATCCAATGAAACTTCCTAAGAACTTCCAAGCTTCTTCTCATCAAATATAACCTATAATCAAAGACAAAGACAATTACACCTAGCATAAAATGTGCGATAAACCAATATACAATGTGAATTTAGGGTTTGACTCGATAAAGCAGTAAAGATAGGATGAGAGAATTATTAAACTCATTAGGTTTTGCAGAAGAATACATATATTAAATGTTATGCAAGTTTTATTTTCAAAAATAATTAAAAACTTTAAGTTTTCTAGACCTGGGCATTTGATGTCGCCAGGGTTTTCGTGACCCTGTCTCAGGTGTCGTGGTGACGGCGTCATGTGTTAATCGTGACGTCTTCTCCACAGTCTGTGAAAACGAGATTTTTGTTTTTGATGAAAAATTTCATGCACTTGATTTCATAAGTTAATTCCTGTACAAATGGCTGCATAAAACCTGAGATTTAACAATTCAATCATATGACTCAAAAACTGACGCGAATTAATCTAGACAATTTATTTAACATGTTTGAATTTGGCTCAAAAGCCAGATAAATTCATCTACACTTATTGTTTGCAAAATACCTTTGATTGAAATTAAGACGAGGTTAAAGACAATACAAAGCATGATTACAAGATGGTTCAAACACAATAAAACAACTATAAAGAATTAAAACACACATGACACTCCTAATTTGTGGGAAAAGTAAATTGGGTTACCTCCCAAGAAGCGCTTTTCTTTATTAACGAGTCTTGTAGCTAGACTCGAAGTCACACGTCCTCACGTGACTTCTCCTTCATCGTCGTACAGCTTAATTGCTCCGTTTTTCATGTCTTTGCTTACCAAAAATGGACCATACCATCTTGACTTAAGTTTTCTGGGGAATAGACTTAATCATGAATTAAAGAGAAGTACCTTATCTCCTTTTTCATAGTTAATTGGCAATTTTATTTGTTTGTCATGCCACCTGTTCATTCTTTCCTTGTATGCGATGGATGATCCATAGGCGTCAAGTCTCATTTCGTCTAACTCATTAATCTGTAAGAACCGGTTTTCCCCAGCTTTTGTAAGGTCCATGTTGTTATTTTTTATGGCCCAATATGCCTTGTGTTCCAATTCGACAGGAAGATGGCATGCCTTGCCATAGATTATCCTAAACGGGTTCCTAAAGGGGTTTTGAATGCTGTCCGAAATGCCCATAATGCATCATCTAATTTGTATGACAAGTCCTTTCTGTTGTTCCCAATGGTTTTTTTCGAGAATACGCTTTATTGTGCGGTTTATGTTCTTGACTTGTTTGTTTTTCTGTGGGTGACATGCTGTGGAGAATCGGTGAACCACTCCATACCGTTTCATTGCTTTCTCCATTTGGTAGTTGCAGAAATGAGTACCCCTATCGCTAATAAGGGCCTTTGGTATTCTGAATCGTGCGAATAGTCTCCTAAGGAAGTTCACTACGTTCCTAGCATCACTGGTGGGAAAGGCCTGAGCCTCTACCCACTTGGATACATAGTCGATAGCTACTAAGATGTATTTGTTTCTGTTTGATGAGAGGAAGGGTCCCATGAAGTCTATCCCCCATACATCGAATGTTTCGTAAACTTGGATGTAATTTTGAGGTGCTTTGTCTCTTAAGGAAATGTTTTCGGCCCGCTGACATGCATCACAGAGTTGGACCAATTTACGCGCATCGCGAAAGATATGTGGCCAGTAAAACCCGGCCTTGAAGACTTTCCTTGCGGTGGTGGTGATGCCATGATGTCCTCCGGATGGTCCGCTGTGACATTGTCGAAGAATTTGTGCAGCTTCATCTCCGGCCACGCATCTTCGTATGATTCGGTCAGCACACTATTTGAATAGGAAGGGCTCATCCCAAAAGTAATGCCACAAATCGCTGAAGAATTTTTGTTTCTCTTGGCTGGTAGATTAGAAGGGTATTCGGCTAGCTAAATATTAGCATAGTCGGCATACCATGGTTCGTTGTTCTTGTCGGAGATTTCCATCAATCGCTCTTCAGGATATAAGTCCCTTATCTTAGCTGTGGTTAGCTTCCCTAGGTCGGGGTGTTTGAGTCGGGAGAGATGATCAACTGCTAGATTTTCAGCATCTTTCTTATCACGGATCTCGATATCGAATTCTTGAAGTAGCAAGATCCATCGAATTAGGCGTGGTTTTGCATCTTGTTTCGTAAATAGATATCACAAGGCAGAATGATCTGTGAAGACGATGGTATTAGATAGGACCAGGTATTGACGGAATTTGTCGAAGGCAAAAACAACAGCTAGAAGCTCCTTCTCGGTATTTGTGTAGTTCTCTTTTGCTTCTGAGGAGTCTGTTAAGACCTCTTAGATCGTTATTAAGACTCGGATTGTTTAGATCTAATATCTAGGATAAACAATAACAATGATAACAATTATGCAGCGGAATATAATGAAGACAATTGTTATTGAACAAAGTTTTTCATTCAAACGTTTCCTCTTTCCCTAAACACAATCTTGGGGCTACACCAACTAACTATCTAACTATGGTGTACACACACACACACCTTTTACTATTCGACTCTCATCAGTCGACTCTGCTATCTATAAAACCTATGTCTATGATCTCTTTATATAGGGAGAGATCATAACTTACAAAGGAAGTAAATTAATATGATAAGGAAACTATTTAAACTAATTAAATACTTTCCTAATATGATAAGGAAACTATTTAAACTAATTAAACACTTTCCTAATCTTAATCTTGTAAAACATTTGACCAAATCTTCATACATCCCCATCCCAGCTAGTAGAATTTCTGTATCTGCTAGAATGAGTCATTATGTACAATCTTTTATTTATTGTCACAACAAATTCTAAATCCCCAACAATCTTCCCCTATTTGATGATGACAAAACAAACAAAGTCGTGTACGAACTTCATCATAAAGCTAAAGCTTCCCCTGAAGTTGAGATGTAATCATCTCCCTGAATGAAACAAAACTTCCTTGTAAACTGCTTCCCCTTAACTTAAGATCTTCCCTTTTAAGTTAAACTCTCTATGTCATGCCACCACCACAAAATATATAAATTGCTCTTTATATAATCAAGCTTCCCTTTTATTGTCTTCAGTCAAAAGGTGGACTGAATGCAACTTTGATCTCACAACCACACATCAATATCACGACTTTTAATCCAACTTTCCACAGACTCCAAATTACCCTCCATGAAGTTCAACATAAATATGGAACTCCAAGCAGTAGAAAGTGTAAACTAGCAGTATTAACAATGACTAGTAGTAGTAATGACCTTCCCCTCAAGTGGTGCATGTAGATGGTTAAAACATTTTAAACAATACGCTTCCCTGAAAACCAAAAGTTATTAACCATCTACTGTAATCTCACACTTAGTAGGCTCTATGCAATGTGATCCTGAAGAAGAAAACTGAGTTATGATACGAATTTTGAGAAGAAGTAGAATATCCCAAACTTATGTCTTATATCTTGTACTATCCACGTGACTCCAAACTCATACTGAGACCAAAAAGTATAAGTAGACCGCAACCTCTTGACAAAATCCTCATCTTCTATAAGACACATAATAAGTGATAGCAAATGTAAGCATTGAGCACCATAAGAAAAATCACATACCTTTGCTAGATTCGTCAAGTCTTTGTCACATCGTTTATAAGCACGAATAAGTTACCTCTTGCTAAAAGGTATGATAAGACCACGCATCTGTGAAACTCAACTACAACATCAAATAAGTGATAATCAATCGTCTTCGTAATCACATCTTCAATAAATCCCCAAACGAGCCATAAAATCAATAAGAATAAACTAAAATAATTTCACTTCTGTCTGAGATCTAAACCATGTGTATCATTCGATATCGACTGTAACTAGCAGTACTAATTCTCTTCATTGTACGATATCGGATGAAACTGACAGTATTAACTTTTTTCTTTGTTTGATATCGGACATAACTACCAGTATTAACTGCTTTCCAATGGCAGTACAAACATTAAGCCAGCAGTACAAACTTTCAACAAGCAGTACTAACCTTTAACTAGCAGTATAAACTTTTTGAGCCCAATACTAGCAATACTAAAAAGCAAGTAGCAGTATTAACATACCATTGGAGCTCGAACAGTATTAACTTTTTATAAACCCAAAGCTAGCAGCACTTACTTCTATTACGCCCAACAGCAGTAGTAACAAACTGCTTCCTGATATTTTAAGCAGTACAGAAATCAAGGGCGAGCAATTGTAAATACCTTAGCATACAAACATCCACGAAGCCACCAGTATTACAAAAATACATACAAACATTTTATTGACAGTATTAAGTCAACATCGAGCAGCATTTGTTAAATCAATAACTTCTATCGATCTTAATGTACCACCAATAGAGCTTCTCTTGTAACCTTGCTCGTCAAAACATAAAGACCTGCTGCTCCATTATCACGACGACAAGAAACTCAACCATTAGAGTTTTGTAAACCCTAAATCTTTATCCTTCTTGTGCTCTTGTTTCCTTCATCATTCATTCATACTAGGGTTCATCATCAATCTAAAGATTAACTCACCAAAGCTAGTAGGAACATTATAGATCACCAATCCTGTTTTTATTGAATTAGGGTTTGCAAAAACCCTAATCTTTACCAAATCAGCCAATCACCAAAAACAGAAAATTCGATCATTCTTTTCATCAAGAACACAATACCAAAAACCTTGTAGATCCTAGATATCACGAGCCACGAGGCTCTGATACCAATTGAGGAGTCTATTAAGACCTCTTAGATCGTTATTAAGACTCAGATTGTTTAGATCTAATATCTAGGATAAACAATAACAATGATAACAATTATGCAGCAGAATATAATAAAGACAATTGTTATTGAACAAAGTTTTTCATTCAAACGTTTCCTCTTTCCCCAAACACAATCTTGGGGCTACACCAACTAACTATCTAACTATGGTGTACACACACACCTTTTACTATTTAACTCTGATCAGTCGACTCTGCTATCTATAAAACCTATGTCTATGATCTCTTTATATAGAGAGAGATCATGACTTACAAAGGAAGTAAATTAATATGATAAGGAAACTATTTAAACTAATTAAATACTTTCCTAATCTTAATCTTGTAAACTTTGACCAAATCTTCATAATTCTCCACCAGTTTGTAGAATTCTGATCTGCTAGATTTAGTCCTTATGTTTCATTCTTTTATTTATTTTGTCTCATCAAATCTAGAATCTTAACAGCTTCGTTCATTGTTTTGCTGGCGTAGTGTATGGGCTTGAAATGTTTGTCGATTCGTTGTCCTAGTACTGCCCCGACAACATAATCACTTTCGTCGCACATGATTTCAAAAGGTAATTACCAATCTAGCTTGATCATGATTGGTGCGTCTGTCAGTTTACGTTTTAATGTGTCGAATGCTTGGATGCATTCTTTAGAGAAGTTGAAAGGTGCATCTTTAACTAGGAGCTGGGTTATTGGGCGTACGATTTGTGAGAAATCTTTTATGAACCTTCTATAGAAACCAACGTGTCCTAGAAAGCTTTGAATGGCTTTCACATTCGTTGGATATGGTAGTTTAGAAATTGCCTCAATTTTTGCTTTATCGACCTCAATCCCAGAACCTGAGACCTTATGGTCGAGGACGATTCCTTCCTTTACCATGAAGTGGAATTTTTACCAATTTAATACAAGGTTGGTTTCCTCGCACCTTTTTAAAATCTTCTCTATATTTTTAAGGCAGTGGTCGAAAGAACTACCAAAGACGGAGAAATCGTCCATAAATACTTCCAAGCTGTCATCGATAAGCTCATGGAATATTGCTATCATGCAGCGTTGAAAAGTGGTTGGGGCATTTCATAATCCGAAGGGCATTCGTTTATATGCGAAGGTCCTGTAAGGGCAGGTGAACATGGTTTTCTCTTGATCTTCAGGGGCGATAGGGATTTGAAAGTATCTAGAAAACCCATCTAGGAAGCAGTAGTATTCATGCCCAGCCAATCGTTCGAGCATCTGATCGATGAACGAAAGTGGAAAGTGATCTTTCCGGGTTGCGTTATTCAACTTACGATAGTCGATACATACGCGCCATCCGGTGAATGTCCGTTGTGGGATTAGCTCATCCTTCTCATTCTTTACTACAGTCATTCCTCCCTTCTTTAGAACAACCTGGACAGGGCTCACCCACGGACTGTCAGAGATGGGATAGATTAATCCAGAATCAAGGAGTTTTATGACTTCGTTTTTTACTACCTCTTTGATATTGGGGTTTACTCGTCTTTGAGGTTAGACACTTGGTTTGAACTCGTCTTCCATGAGGATTTTGTGAGTACAAAAGGATGAGTCGATTCCTTTGATGTCAGCGATACTCCACGCGATCGCCCCTTTATGGTTCCGAAGAACCTCGAGGAATATGGTTTTTTCGTTGGTGGACAATGCGGATGAGATGACTACTGGGAGTTGGTTGTTTTCCTGGAGGAAATCGTACTCAAGGTGTTCGGGTAATTCCTTCAATTCGAGTTTGGGTGGTTCCACACTTGATGGTTTTAGTCGATTTTTCGGGGCTTTCCATTCAAGTGGTTCCACCGGCTCTGTCCTCGGGTAGAAAGAGACGGCGAGTGCTTTGTTAGAATCTTCTTCTTCTTCTTCTTTAGTCCATTTTTCGTCATGATTTACTATGTGGACCCATTGTTCCTAGACCAGCTTAACGGTGTGATCGGCGCAATACAGGTAATCGTCGCGGGAGTGTTTGGATTTCATAGATTTCCCGATGTTAAAGGTAATGGTTTCACTTCCGACCCTTAAACCTAATTTTCCCTCATGTACGTCGATCACAGCTCTTGCCGTGGTGAGGAAGGACCGTCCCAAAATGATCGGGACTAACTCGTCTTCGTCCATCTCTAGAACTACGAAATCGACTGGGAAGATGAATTTGCTAACTTTTACCAATAGGTTCTCGTAGACCCCGATGGGGTATTTGATAGACCGATCGGCCAGCTGGATACTCATTTTGATGGGTTTAAGTTTAGAAATCCATAATCATCAGAAGAGAGAATATGGCATGATATTAAAACTTGCTCCTAAATCAGCGATGGAGTTCTTTACTGCCAGGGGTCCGATGAGACATGTCAGTGTGAAGCTACTTGGGTCTCCTTCCTTTTGGAGCAGACTCCTTTGAATAATAGTGAAACACTCCTCACCGAGTTTAACTGAGGAGGCCGCTTTCTCAAGTTTCTCCTTATGCGAAAGTAGATCTTTCAAAACTTTGGCTCCCTTTGGCATGCGAATTATAGCTTCAAGGAATGGCAGATTAATATAAATTTGCGTAAAGATTGAGAGAAGCTGCTCATCCTCATCATCCTTTTTCTGCTTTTTTAATCTGGACAGAAAAGGTGTATAGGATGTCTTGAAAGGTTGGTAAAGGATGGATGGCCGGGGGGCGGGTTCTTGTGTTATGCTTGGTTCTGCGCCCTCAGGCCCTTCTTTTTCGGTTTCTCCATCGGTGAAGTTATTAGTCGCTGGTCGTGGTGAGGCTGGAAAAGGTGGGTCTTGTGTGCTAATTCCTGATCTAGTTGTTATGGCGAAAGTTGGTGCTTCAGGTTCATGAGTTTTACTCTTGTTGATTGCTGAGAGAATTTGGGAGTACTATTCACGCAATTCCTTACGGTGTTGGATAAGCCTGTCTCCTATCCATTTTGTGTGAGATTTCTTTTCAAGCATGAAGTTGGCGAGCTCGTCTTCAAACTTACTTCTATCAATCCATTCGGGGCCATCCTCTCCCTTTTCTTTACATTTGCTGTTCCCCTATGGTGAGGTATCGTCGTTCTACTAGAATCTTAGGAGGTAAGGATCATTGTAGATGTCTCCTCCAGACAAGCATACCTGCTCGGATGGGTTGTTCTGCTCACGCTTATCATCCTCATGGGATCCTCCACAATAATCGCAAATCAGGTAGAGTTTTTAAGCCCAACCTCTCGAGTAGGCGTTTCGGGGAAAGAGATTTGCTTACAGGCCCTTTTTAAACGCCCCTAAGTGCAGGTTGCCTCGTTTCTGAGATGGAAGAGACGTTCATGGAGGGTGATGGTTCGTCCTAAAGATCGTCTTGGTATTGGACGTATTCTTCTATTCTATTCCATCCTTCTTCTTCTTCAGTAAGAGAGCTGAAGCGGAATTGGGTGAATTGATCGAGCTTCCTGCGGTCGATCCGAGATATGTTGTCGCGAAAGATTTGAACCAGAAGCCATTTTTGTATCCCATGATGAGGCACTTGTTTGATTAAGTCCTGGAAACGGGTCCAGACAATTTTGAGAGGTTCGTCGTCCTCTTGTTTAAATCGAAGGATTAAGTCTCCAAGGGCCGAGGTACGTCTTACCGGAAAGAAATGGTCGAGGAATCGTGACACGAGCTGATCCCACGTCGTGGCTTGAGTGGGGGGGATTCTGTCAAGCCATTCTGCCGCTTTTCCTTTAAGGGAGAAGTGGAAGAATCTTAACCTAGATGTATCCCTTGTGGCTCTATCAGCTTATATGTTATCAACGATACTTAAATAGTGTTTAACATGACGGAGGGGGTCCTCGGTTCTCAGTCCCTGGAATGTGCATGTATTTTGAATCAACCAGATGTCGCGTGAGTTAATGATTCTTCCGGTTTGTTCGGTTGGAATGGAGATTGGATTTTGGAAACCAAAGGATGTGGGGTGAGAATGCTCATGTAAGGTCTTGGAAGGGGTTGGCGGTTTAGGTCCGGTGTTGTTGGATGAAGATGAATCATTATCAAAGAGGTTTCTTCCGGCAATAGCAAGAGATTCATTTTGATGTGATCGCAAGGTGGATCTCTTGAGCCTTCAGAATTCTCTTTCGAGTTCGTTGAGAGGTTTCGTTAACCTTTTAACGGTGCTACGTGTCATGGTGACAGATTTACGAAACAGATAGCACGAAGAAAAGATAGACTACAAGAAAGCTAATATGCGGAATTTAAAGTCTCACTTGAAAGGATTCAAGCGAGTAGAACTAAGCTAAACTATGATCAAAACCTAACTATTCCCCGGCAACAGCACCAAAAACTTGATGCGGTCGTCGTTAGACTTCTACACGAAGTTTTACAACTCCCTGGGTAGAGCACCTAATCGTTGTAGTAGTAGTATAGGCAAGACTTAGGGGGTTGTTATCGTTCACTCGAGGAATAGGTTGGGAAGGCTTGATCATGGTCTAACATAATTCTAAAGGTTAAGGGAAGATTCTTTTTGTGTTTTTGTGTTTTATGAAAGCAGGTAAAATCATATATTTGAGAGGTGGTTTGGTTTTAGCTATTAAACTAAATATAAATCAAAACTAGTGGTGATAACAATATAATAAAAGACTGTGTTTATTTAATCATGTATTACTCCCTAGATTACTTCTCCTAGTGTTGTTGCCTTGTCACACTTGTGATGATCTGTGTAATTATTTCCTAAGTCATGAACGAATTACACGAACCCGCCGTCTACTTAGTATTCCGTTAAGGCAACGCACAAGTAAGGTAGTATGAAGACTATTACAAGGCCCCCAAGGGTATACTAAGTGCATGTGAAATATATTAAGAGTGGATCAACCATATTAGGGGGCAAGGTAGTATGAAGACTGTTACCCGATGGTATCCTTTCTACACAATCATGTTTTCCTAGACATATCAACAGCGATGCAGACAAAAGCTGGTTTTCTAAGACCTAACATGCACATCCATCACAAGAAGCAACACCACTAAGATCTACATTCTAGGTTTCATACAATCATAAATAAACACAATAGGAGGTTTAGCCAAGCATGTTAAAGATAAAGCAAGAACATAGATGAATCAAACAACACATAGACATATTGAATGATTAAATAAACCTTACTTGATTAAAACATGAGTTGGAGGAAGTGCAATAGGGTTTTTAGGCCCTAAAATAGTCCATAACAGTTAAAGTTACACACTCAAAACCCTAAATTTAGGTTTGTATATATAGGAAAAATGCTGTGACGGCGTCGCGTTTTAGTCGTGACGCAGTCATGAAAAAGAATATTCTAGATAATGGGCTGGGTCGTGATCTCTGACGCCATCGTGGAAAGTGTGACGCCGTCGTGGGATGCGTCGTGACGGCATCACGTAGAAACTGTGACGCCGTCTCCAGCTGCTGAGAACATAATCTTGAGAAATGTTAGTGTAGGTCCGTAGTCTTGTCCGTTTCTTCTCTAAATGAGCCCAAGTCACGTGTAGTTCTTCCAAATGCCCTCCAATTGAGAAATACCTGAAAGGAACGATTAAGTACCTATTTTGGGCATAAATCCACGATTTAGGGGGTTAAACAACCCCGAAAAAGTATATAAAATGACACCTCATCAGCCGTTAATCGATTTGACTTATGAGAAGTTAAAAGAGGTATACTCTATTAAAATGCTAATGACCCTAAGTTGAAGCGAGATAGATAAGGACAAACTAAGTATGCAACACGCAAGGTTCTAGTTATAGGACATCTAAGTCTTGTGGTGCTAAGATATTCTTTGGAACTGAAAGAGCAGTTGGCCTACTATCATGGCTAGAAGAAATGGGGTATGTGCTCTACATTAGCAAGTGTCCCGCAGAAAGCCAAGTCGAATTCGCGTCTTGTATGTTGTAATGTTGCTCCTTAACTTAGTGGAACACACTAGTTTAGACAAGAGGTCGGGCAATTACTATAGCCCAACCTTGGGAGGACCTAAAGAAGTTGTTAAAGGAGGAATACTGTACGGATAATGCAATTGAGAAATTTAAGGAAGAGTTCTAGAATCATGTTATGATTGGAGCTTATGTTAATAAGTACATAACCCGTTTTCATGAGTTGGCTAGACTAGTGCCGCACACGGTAACTCCAAAAAGCAAGCGTATTGATCATTACATTCGGGGTCTAGCTCCTGCAATTAGAAGAACAATGGAAACCAGCCCGTGTTAGAAGTTTTTCCATTGCTGCTAAGGAAGCCCAACAAGTTCTAAACGTCATGACGAGTACTTATTCTTTCATCGATCATTTTCCACCGTAATATTCGATTTCGATGCCTATTTTAGTTTTATTTCTACCAACTTCTTTCCCTTGATTAACTCGAAACCTAGTGCTATAAACCCCGGTTACGAAATTTAAATTTCTAACGGTCTAAAGTTAGAAACCAACAATATTGTCCGCGGATGTGGACTAGAACTAGAATGTCATACGTTCATCGTCGACTCAATTCCTTTTGGACATGGTAGTTTTGTCATGAACGTAGGAATGGATTTGGTTGTCAAGGCCTAGAGCTAAGATAGTTGTTATGAGAAAATAGTCCAAATTCTGTTATCTAATGGAGAGATTTTGGAAATTCATGGAGAATATCCAAAAGGAAAACTAAAATAGTTAAAGACCGTGAAAACAAGTGAGCTGAAACTCGAAAAAATCCCTAATTTATGTAACTTTTCTAGCATGTTTCCAGAAGATCTACCAGGTTTACCCTCGTTTCGTGAAATTCACATAGATCTTGTCCCTAAAGCCATGCCTATTGTAAAATTACCTTACCATTTGGTACCTACGGAAATGCAAGAATTTTCAAACCAACTCAATGAGCTCCAAGATAAAGGTTTCATAAGACCTAGTTCTTCACCTTGGGGAGCTCCTGTGTTGTTTGTTAAGAAGAAGGATGGTTCGTTTCGTATGTGTATAGGCTATCGAGAGCTGAACAAGCTAACTATCAAGAACCGCTACCCTTTTCCTAGGATCGATGACCTGTTCGATCAACTGCAAGGGTTATGGTATTTTTTGAAAATAGATCTTCGATCCGGCTATCATCATTTGAGAGTACGCGAAAAAGATATTCCCAAAACTGCATTCAAGACGAGGTATGGACATTTTGAGTTCACGGTCATGCCCTTCGGTTTGACTAATGCTCTCGCGGTGTTCATGGATCTTATGAACCGTGTATGTAGGCCGTATCTTGACAAGTTTGTCATTGTCTTTATTGATGACATTTTAATTTATTCAAAGTCCAAAGAAGAGCATGAAGTTCACCTAAAGTTGATATTGGAGTTGCTTAAAAAGAGAAATTGTTCGGGAAATTTTTGAAATGCGGATTTTAGCTACAAGAGGTTCATTTTCTCGGACATGTAGTGAACAGTGAAGGTATACATGTGGATCCCAACAAAATTGAAGCAGTGAAAAATTGGAAACCCCCGATGACACCAACCGAGATCCGTTCATTCTTATCATTGGCAGGATATTATAGGCGATTTATCACAAATTTCTCGAAGATTGCAAAACCTCTCACCCTGTTAACTCAGAAAAACAAGAAGTTCGAGTTGGATGATGAGCAGGAGATTGCTTTTCTAACATTAAAGGACATGTTGTGTGATGCCTTGATTCTGGCACTTCCCGAAGGTGCGGATGATTTTGTAGTTTACTGTGACGCATCGAACCAAGGTTTTGGCTGCGTTTTGATGCAGAGAAACAAAGTGATAACATACGTATCCAGACAACTCAAAATCCATGAGAAGAACTACACCACTCATGATTTGGAGTTAGGCGCAGTGGTATTTGCTCTCAAAATGTGGAGACACTACTTGTATGGAACAAAGAGTGTTATCTACACTGGTCATAAAAGCCTTCATCATATCTTTGATAAAAAAGAATTAAATATGCATCAGAGACGATGGATAGAACTTTTCAGCGATTATAACTACGAGATTCGCTACCACCCAGGTAAAGCGAACATAGTAGCTGATGCATTAAGCAGGAAGAAGTGGATGAAACCGAGACGAGCTCGAACTATGAGCATGACAATTCACTCTAGCATTAAGGCTAAGATTCTGGAAGCTCAGAGCGAAGCCTCTAAGGATGTCAACACTCCAGTAGAAATGTTTAAAGGATTGGATAAATAATTCGAGAGAAAAAGATGGTGGATTGTATTTTGCTGAAGGAATTTGGGTGCCAGTTTATGACAACTTGAGAACTTTAATAATGAATGAAGCCCATACTACAAAGTATTTTGTACATCCTGGAGCAGACAAGATGTACTATGATCTACGAGACCTATATTGGTGGCCTGAAATGAAAAAAGATATCGCTTTGTATGTTAGAAAGTGTTTGACTTTCTCTAAAGTCAAAGCAGAGCACCAGAAACCTTCAGGATTACTTCAACAGCCAGAGATTCCCGAATGGAAATGGGAGAATATCATAATGGACTTCATAATGAAATTACAGAGAACCAGTAGCGGACATGAACCGATTTGGGTCATAGTCGATCGACTGACCAAATCTGCGCATTTCTTAGCTGTTCATGAAGATTACAAGACAGAAAGGTTGGCAAGACTGTACATCAACGAGATCATAGCAAGGCACGATGAGCCTATGTCAATTATACCTGATCATGACAGTCATTTCACATCAGGAATTTGGCAATCGCTACAGAAAGCATTAGGAACTCATATAGATCTGAGTACCGCTTACCATCCCCAAACCGATGGCCAAAGTGGGTGTACCATTCAAACACTAGAAGATATGCTTAGAGCTTGCGCAATTGATTTTGGCGGTAACTGGGATGTTCATCTACCCTTAGTAGAATTTTCATACATCAACAGCTACCACTCGAGCGTGAAGTGTGCCCCATTTGAAGCATTATATAGGAGAAAATGTCGAACGGCCATAGCTTGGGCAGAGGTATGAGAAAGCAAGCTAATTGGACCATAAATTATTCAGGAGATCACCGACAAGATTGTTCAAATCAAGGAAAGACTAAAGACTGCATGAGATCGCCAGAAGAGCTATGCCAATAATCGACGAAATCCGTTAGAGTTCATTGTCGGTGATAAAGTACTACTCAAAGTGTCACCTTGGAAAGACGTGGTACGTTTCGATAAGAGAAGCAATCTTTCATCGAGATATGTAGGACCGTTCGAGGTTGTCGAGCGAGTGGGTCCTGTTGCTTATTGATTGCGTCTATCACAAGAACTTGTAGGCATTCATGACACATTCCACGTGTCAAATCTGAAGAAATGCCTAGCCGGCGTAAAATTGCACGTACCGCTAGAAGAAATCAAGATCGACGACAAACTACGTTTTGTTGAAGAACCTATTAAAATTATGGACCGTGAGGTCAAGAAGATTAAATGAAGTTGGATTCCTATTGTAAAAGTTCGTTGGAACTCTCGACAAGGACCAAAATTTACTTGGGAACGAGAAGACGAGATGAAGCGCAAGTATCCGCAACTGTTCGCGAGCGCTACGGCTTAGGACTAGCAACTGAATTTTGGGGACGAAATTCCCTTTAACAGGGGAAAACTGTGACATCCATCAATTTTAAGGTCAGTAACCGAAAGAAAACGTATGATATTTGACACTCTTGATTATTCATGGAGTCACTTTTATGTGGTTACGTTACTCTTAGCAATTAACGCTTGTTTTTGTGCAACTCGTGTTTCAATTCAATGTTTATTTCGAGTCATGATTCTATTTAATTGGAAATATTTATATTCGGATTAAAGGGCACTATTTGTCCCGAGCTTAATTTATTTTCTAAATTTTATAGAATCTATATTATTATTTTTAGTCGATTTTTATTTAAAATCGTCGTTTTATTTATTCGCGAGTCATGCGTTGGATATTTATCTGTTTTAGCGTTCGAGAAATCGATAACTCCATATTTTAGCTTCGAAAGCTCATTTATTCTTATTTTTGTATTTTTTGACTTTACCCGCGTTTGGCCGAAACCGCGTCAAAATCGTGTTTTTACAAATTATAACGAGTTAAATAAGTGTTTGGGCCCGAGAATTTGTGTAATATAAATTTAACAACAAAAAGATATCCAACCAAGCCCAACCTAAATAAGGGGGCCGGTAACCACACCCAAACCAACGTCCTTTTTTTAATTTTTTATAAATGGAAGATATCTAGTAATAAATCCCTTATATAAAATCCCACAGATTACATCAACTCTTCCCATAAAAACTCAAAGTAAAAAAAAACTTTCCCCTCTTCCTCCTTCTCTCTGTTCGAACGAAGCACACAGAAAACATCAAGAAACCATCTTCAAAAATTCTCCAAATCACTTCCTATATATCCCAAATCAATTATAAACTAAACCCTATCATTTTGTTCAATTAAAATCCACCATGCATAAGATTTCCCCAAGTTCTTGATTGTCACACCCCGCCTAGGCGGAAACACGAGGTGTAACATCATGGATATCATCACAACATAATGGTGTCAACTATAGAGAAATCTAAATGAAGGAAATAATCAAATGGACACTATGTGTCATGACAATACCCAACATAAGATAAAGGAGTCTTGCATTACTAAAGTAATGTCATACACGAAACAAAATAATTCAAATACTGACAATCTCCAACAAACAATTATCAAGCAAAACAAATGTCATAAATGAAAAGACTAGAAAAGACAACTCCACAAGCAATGCATAGGGTCTCTCTAGCTACTCTTCCTAACATCCTTCTTATCATCACGATACTCACCTGAAAATGATGCTTAAAAACGTCAACATAAAGTTGGTGAGAGTCATAGGTTTAAGACACGATATAAAATCCAAACTACGCATTACTGTGATAATAAAGAAAACATTGCAGGACAATAAATGAACTATCATACAGGCTAGCATGCACAACCAATCCAATACAATCCAATCCAATACAATCCACTTACACGATTTCCCAGTAACGATTTATAAGACGTCTCAATCGTACCAAGGTCCCTGTGGTTACCCCCTTAGCCCCGGCCGTGGATACTCTCAAAGTAACCATCCTGCCCGCTAGGCCACAGTACCTTCCACTAAACAGGCCATGGATACCCGCAGGTGATCCCCCCTGACTTAGTTCACAATTCTCAATATCACATCACAAAACATGTAGCACACAACATACAATAGTCACGTATAGTCCATGCATCTTTGACAACACATTATCACAGTAATCAAAACATTTCCAAACACTTTGCATCATTTTCACCCCAATAAATCATAAGAAAAGAGGGGCTATGAAACTCACCTGAATGCTCAAACGCAGCTTCCAAATCTCAACACGCAACTATACAAATAAATAAACACGGTTACACGCGACCAATCTAAAAGATCTAGACCATGTAACACACATATGATAGATGTATAGGGGTTTAGTTAACTATCATGGGTCACCCGACTTTATGACCCAACCTTAACCTCTCATTAACACTTTACACTAGCTACTTATAATTAAATCAAAATTGCAGAATTTTAGTGTCTCTTTACGTGCCAAAAACCCTTACTTAATGACCTTCATAATTTATACCAAAAATCACCCATGTTAATTTATGAGTATATTAACTACCTTGTGATTCTCAAGTATTAATTACATGTGTAACTACCTCAAATAAAATCAAACTTCAAAACTGTCCTAATTCGGATCTGATTGCACACCAAAATATATCACTCTAACAACCATACTTAGGCATGCTTTTAGAGGCTAATTTTTATAGGATTATCCATAGATAGATGGAACTTAACTACTGTAGAAGGGATAAGCTTAATACCCCTTTTAAGTTAGGGTTTCATCTTCCCAAACATGACCTAAATCTGACCCGTATTTACTGATTTGACAACTTTTAGAGTAACCACATTTGGAATGCTTTCCCGACCTTAAAAACTTTCGAGCTGGATTTTATGGAAATTTATACTCTTTGGCTCTATTCATAGACTCAAGAAACATAGCATACACTTTTTAATCATCTAGATCATCAGTCTTGAACACGACCCAAATTCTGCTCAATCCATAAATCATAGTTTTACGCACATCTAACCTAACTATTGCATAAACATGACCCTAATCACGCCCTAATCATTCTAGCATCATTAAATATCATTAATATTCTGTATTTTATGTAAACCCTAGATCCATCATAATAAGGGTTACATAAATAATAAAATCTAGTTATGAAGAACACACTTACCTTG
Organism: Tanacetum coccineum; assembly: GCA_026074375.1. Classification (NCBI taxonomy): domain Eukaryota; kingdom Viridiplantae; phylum Streptophyta; class Magnoliopsida; order Asterales; family Asteraceae; genus Tanacetum; species Tanacetum coccineum. The sequence continues at coordinate 21,401 of BQNB010047519.1, read as the reverse complement.
AATCTTAGCACCTAAATCACAACTCTTGATTGTTCTTGGATCTTTAATGAAAATCGACTCCTTAGGGTTTTGGGAGGCTGAAATTCGTACGGAACAGAAGAGGGGAGGAAGAAATGATGGGCCAAGTTGGTTTTAGATTATATCCTAAGTCCTAGCCCAACCCAAACTTAGCTTAGTAAAAAAATACTTTTTATTTCTTCTTTTTTTTTTCTCTAAAACTGGACGCACCCTATATTATATATATTTTTTTTAACTTATTATTAACTCCAATTTACTTTATTACCTAAGTTTTTTATAAAAACATAAGCTAATTTTGCATTAAACCTTTTTTACTTAAATGCTACTTACTAAACTTTCTAAATATAACTTTAATTTCACCAAAAACCGCTTTTATATTAGAAAAGTTTGCTACAAAGAATTCTATATTTCATCACTTATTTCATTATAAAATGCCATATTTTCTTAAACCGCTTACACTTAATTATCAACTATTGACGTCAGCAATGATGCAATAACACGCGTTCATTGCCATTATCACCACATGGTGAACAAATAGAAAAACTTAACACAAATCATATGCACTCAAAATAGATAATCTTTTACCTTTAAAATGACATCATGCACATAAGCTAACCCACCTTAACATACTTATAGACACATAGCAGCAGAAGAGAACATACAAAATGGACACTTTAGCATTTCTCACGGTATACATTTTTTTGAACACAACTGATTTATTAAACATAGCAAGAAGCTAGAAAAGATTACAAATGATATACAAAATCTACGGGTTTTGTAACCAAGACCCAATTAACATTACACTTAGATCGACTAGAGAACACGTTATAAGAAAATTGCACTACACATCATCCCGAATAAGAGAGCACCCTTGATTGAGAATTCCAAAGAGCAATTGATTTCTGAACGCCAAATTAAACCACCACATACGTAACTAATTTACCTTCTAAGGAACATCTTCCAATTGCTTATGTAAACGAATATTGACAATCCAGGATGAGCCACTCGTTATAGGAGTTAAAATTCACATCTTCAAGTTCCCACCAAATCAAAAATTTTCTCCAAACTTGGCGAGCCAAGGGACAAGCGAAAAAAATAATATTAGGAGTGGATTCCACAGCCGAAGTTACAAAGGAGGACTAAGCATTTGATGGTATATCCATTCTCTAAGCGAAGATTGCTCTAGTAGGTATTTATCACAAGCAAACCTCCATAGCCATGAACATTCTACCTTGATGAGATCGACTCTAAGCCATGTAGTTGAACTTCAGCTTTCGGCAAGATTGTATTTATCAGTTAAGATGGAGAGGATTTACCGAAAACTCTTGTGAGCCTTCTAAAGAACAACAACCATCTATTGATATATTTGGGAGCACAAGATCATCAACTTTCGAGTAAAGTAATCCATAATTTTCCTGCTCCACCTCACCTCTTGGCATCCTACGAAAAGAATGAGACAAAGAGGGATGACCCATTTTCTCGGCCACACTAATAGATTTACACATCTCTAAAGCATATAACCTTTTATAAAGAACCTTCAACGCAACCTCTCCTAACCAAGAATCATCCCAAAAAGAAGTATTCTTACCATTGCCAACTTTTTTTTGAATGAAATCCATAAGATTTATACCTTTACTTTTTGAATGCGACTATGAATAGCAGAATTACGTCTTGCATGGAGATCTTTTAGGAATCATCTTATGAGTATTTAAATCTCATTTGGTTATCCCAAATATGGCGTTTAATAAAACGAGTCCACAATGACAAACCATCAATTACCAATATGGTCTTTTATAAAAGGAGAGCGTGGATAATGGGCAAAAAAAAAACTTGAGACACCAAGAACCACCTTTCTTTTTTGGGTTAGAAACCATTTCTAGCCAATCCAAGCAAGCTTCCTATCAGAACCATCAACTCCATAAAAGAAATTTCGACGAATAGATTCCAAATGATTTAACACACCAATTGGAACATTGAATATAGACATATGATAAAGCGGAATCAAGGTAAGAACCGACTTTAAAAGGGTAAGGCGGCCACCTATAGAAAGGAGTTTAAGCTTCCATTTAGACAATCTTGAAGAAACCTTAGAGATAACATCATCCACAAGTTATTCTTGACATGTTTTCATACCAACTTCACGCCAAGGATATTGAAGGGCGAGCAGTTAAAAATAGGAGTAGCCAATCAATAGAAAGCTGGCTGCAACAGCATTTGAGCTAACACCAATCCTCATCAATTTGCTTTTGTGAAGATTAATTTTAAGGCTTGAAGCTAAGTAGAAACACCTCAAAACACTCAATAAAGTTTGAATGTTATTGTTGTTCCACTCACCAATAAAGACTACGTCATCCGCTTAAAACAAACGAGAAGATCATGAATGACGTCGTTTAGAGAGATACCTTTATTAAACCGAGCGGTTTAGACTTCTTGAACGTGACGGTGAAGAGTTTTCATAATCAAAATAAATAAAACAGGAAGAGAATGGGTCACCTATGCTTTAAGCCTTTATGGTAACTGGATACTCCAAAGTAGGGCTACCATTAACGAGCACGATCCCATGGCGTTATTAAGACAACTACTGATCTAATTACGCCATTTTAAGCCAAAACCAAAAGCCTTTAGGGTCTCATCCAAGTAGTCCCATTTCACAGAATCAAAAGCCTTTTCAAAGTCCACCTTAAAATCATCCTATTTAGCTTTTTAAACTTACGCTAAGATAGAAGCTCTTAAGATTGAAAGGACATCAAGAATTTGGGACGTTAGCAACAAAAGTTGATTTTGATACATCATAATAAGAAAAGGCAGAACTAGACATTGTCTTGTTCGGCCAAAATGTGTTTGCTTCCTGATTTTGTAACGATCCCAATAAGACTGTATAGGATGAAAGTCTTTTACAAATTTGGCATCTTGGATCTTGGGAATAAGGGCTATAAAAGAAGAGTTGCATCCTCTAGGGAAGTGCCCATTCACAAAAAAATATCTCTAACAGCTTGAAACACATCATCATCAATTGTTGTCCAATACTTATGGTAAAATTAAAGATAAATTAACCCTGCTCCAAAAATCACGGTTTGTGTCACGAAAACATTAGCCGATTTCTAATAAACCCACTTAATTGTGAGCCATTTAACTACTTAGTCTAGGTTCTAGGAATGATGGAAACATAATTGATTAAGTTTTCGGCATAATAAAGAAATGATAATCATCAAAGAACTGTTTTTCAAAAATCTGAGAATTTTTTTTCTCAACAGGTGGCGGCCCCCTTAATTCATAAAGGGCGACCCCTTAATTTTAAGGGGAGATCATCCTTGCACCCCGACACAGACTTTAAGGGGAATCCACCCACCTGACTGACTAAACTATCTTTTTTTTCTTCCTCTCTCTGTGTCTAGGTTCTATTTTTACACAAAAACACAAGAGTGGGAAAGTCTATAAGCAAACTTTTTACACAATATTCTTCTATCTAAATTGTATACCTCATTATACATAAATACAATAAGTCCCAATCTTTATTTCTAAAAGGCTTTCTCACAATTAGGGCACATAAAAATCAATTTTCATATATTGTTGAGATATGCTAAAAATTTTTCACATATGAATAATGTTCCTACTTCCTTGTTGTCAAAAGCTATATATTTTCTTAATATATATTTTCGACAATTTTGTTGAGCAAAATTAAATCAAGGTGCATTTGATTATTCTTGGTTTTTACATGTCATAGTGTCGAAAATAATCGCGACTCCACATTTGTCACACTTAGCACACACTAGTACTTTGCATAAAAGTTGGTTCGTTTTTAACTTAACCTTCTTGTTTCAATGAAAAAAATTCTCTGGTGCTTTTATATCTAGTTACTATTTTATATGCTCTTCACTCTTTTGGTCTTCAATTCATATATGATTATATGCCAAAATTATGTGAAATAGTTTTATCCTACAACTTGTCATATATATGTAGAATGTTGTATGCTTAATCGCTATGTGCTAAAAATCTTAATTGCCATAAAAGGATGGACTTGCTGCAACTTAACCACCAAAATAGAAACCCTCACACAAAATTTTAAGAAAAATCGATTTTTGGGAAATCTGGGAAATAACAGCAGGCGGCCCCCTTAATTCATAAACGGCGTCCCCTTTAATTTTAAGGGGACCGTCCCCTAATTAAGGGGACCGACCTAGCAAATCACGGGTATAACAATATTTTCATCCCTTTTTGACCAAATACCCTCTAGACTTAGCTAATGTTTCCCTAAATTTACAAACATTTCTTGGATTTGATCCTTTAAATGTTCATTCTTCCTAATTTAAACCTTTCCTCCAATATAAATACATTCTCAACCATCATCATCATCACAATCATCCTCACCAATGACATCTCTTAACAAACCCACATCCAAACCATCAAAGGTAGCCAAAATGAGTGTGAAACCCATTTGGAGGAAGAAACTAAACCCTTGTAACACATCCAATAATCTCAATGTAAATTCACCTACACCAATGCCAAAACTACTCACTTCTCATCATGAACCATCTCAAGAAAACAATCACCCTAATCAAGAATCACCAAATCCTTACATTAAGGACACTCCCACATCACCAAAAATTGTCTCACATCCTCCATCTCCTATCTCACCTATCAATTCACATGTTACTCACACTTAAGCTCCACCTCAAAGTGACAACCAAACTCAACACACACCACCTCTATCTCTAAGTAGAGAAAGCCTAGTTAATGACATTAATCAACAACAAGACCTATCAAACCTCTTAGCCATGCATCTCTCTCAACAACTAAACAACATTCCCTCATTACCTTACTCTCCAAACCTACCACACACCCTCAACATTAACCAAGTTAAAACCCATGTTGGGTATTGACCTTATTTCATATTTACCCAAAAATAATTCCTTGCTTTAGGTGAGGATATCAATTGGATTGAATTCCTTCTTACTCGACCACATCCGCCACCTAAAGTTCAAAGAGATTACCCTTCCACAACCGCCTCCGCTCCAAACTCTCTATCAACAACCAACTAATCTCGTAATATGCCTACAAATAATCGTCAAACCCTTTTGTGTCGCAAGCAAGTCAAAAATCCTTCTATGGCTATTTAGGATTTTTTATGTATTAATATGCTTCTAAAGAATATTTGTTTTTTTTATGTATGCTTGTGTGTAGTTCACACACATTTTCCTAAATGAATGAAGTATCTTTTGCTTTGATTGTTTGCTTGCGCTTGTCATTATTTTTCTTCTTCTTGCTACATTGGTTAGAAATATTTGTATTGTTCTAACAGTTTTTGTAGCAAGAAACCATAAGCTTGATTCCTTGGTGCCCTTGAACGAGGGGGAGCACACATCAAGGGGGAGCATTTATTCCGTCGATTTTACTAGCAATTCTCGACGATGCCTTTTTGATTCTACAAAAAGGGGGAGAAATGACATAAAACTCACTAAATACTTGTTTAAAAATAATTTTACATTTAATGAGTTTAAATTTTGTAATCATCAAAAAGGGGGAGATTATTGATAGAAATAATGCCTAAAAACATTATTAATATTTTTCACATCTTTACGTTTTGATAATCACAAAATATAAAAACGTTCAATGTAAAATTAAACGTAAACAAGTAATTAGTAGTAAATTTTCATTTCGAAAATTATATCACTTAAAGGTATGAATAAATAAATGCTTAATGCATTTTATGATCAAAGGAAATTTTTATTCAACCTCACACTTTTATAAAATGTTGTAAACATTTTTATAAACATTACAAAACATTTTCTACAATTAAAAGAAATATTTTATTCAAAATAAACATTTTGAAATTCAAATTTTCAGACTTAAAATGGCTAGAAAGTTCTAGATTATTCTCCCTACACAAAAGGACAAACTGGGGAGCGCCTAGTCTAGGGCGGCCCCCTTAAATACACGGGCGACCCCCTTATCTTTAAGAGGACCGCCCACCTATTTAAGGGGACCGCCCATAGGTAGACGCTCCTCCAGAATGTCCTATAAATACTGGATTATTTCCCACTATTTTCTCACCTTTTGCACTCATTCTTTTTGATAAAAAATAGCCCACACATCTCATTAAAATCCTTTGATTATTTAATCATAAAGCTTTATTTCCAAGTGATCCAAGCTCAATTCCTCAAGTGCAAGAGAAAAATACTTCCCACCATCAAGTGAAGAAGTATTACACCTTTGTGTGTTATTGCAATCTTATTGCATCCATATCGTAACTTGTAAATCATTTATAAATCTTGTAAAGTTGTGTAGTTGTTATATCTTGGTGATTGTTGTAAGTATAGTTGGATCTTGGTGATCTTTTCTAGTAGTGTTAGTTAGGTGTGATTATAGTAGTGGCTTGGTGAAGTAGTGGTGTGAAGAAAACTATAGGTTGTGAAGAAGTTGTGTAGTCGTATCAAGCCTGTGGAAGCAAGTTGTTGTAGTGTAGTTGTGTAAGTTGTGGTAGATTGGTTCTAGCTAAGATTAGTACTTCGACATCTAGCTTTAGTTTCGGAAAATCAAGAAAGCGAAAGTTGGTTAGGTTTTTCTCCACCATAAGGGAGCTTGTTGACATAGTGAAGAAAACTCTCGAGTTAGGTGCTCGAGGAGTAGAGTAGGGCGAAGAGGTGCTTCATTGCCGAACCACTATAAATCATCTCATTGTGGTTTGATTGTTCTTACTCTTATCTCTTGTCTTACATTATTTTCTCATACTATCCTATTAATTGTTTAGATAAGTATATTGTTCATATTGTGCAAGTGTTGAATTCACATAAAGTCGAATCTAGAATTTTTTACAAACACTTTAAAACCTTAAATTAAAAAGCGGTAAACTATTCAACCCCCCTTCTAGTTTTCCACATATTATATAGTAGCAAAACTAACGATAGTGTTTAATACCCAGTAGGGTAAGGTCATCAATGTAACTGAATATCAAATGGAATCGTGTAAACCCTTTCCAAAAGAAACTATTCGAACCTAATGCCTGAGTATCACGAATATCTCTTTAGGATAAGACCAAATGTTTGTTCTTGATTTAGGCACAAATCTAAGAACCCTTTTGCTTGTAAGTGTTTAAGTTTTGGTATATTTTTCCATGCATACGATTATGTCTATTTATAGGAGAGAATACTCAATGCTAGTCAATGGAAATTATGAGAATTAATCAGCCCTTTAATTTCCTCATAATATTCCTCCATTGTAGCAATAGTGGTTACGTGACCAATGAACCATGGTCATTAAGTTTATCTTGAAACCACTCTTTAATAGGTCAAATCAGTTACAACGATCTCCAGCAAAGTTACGCATTCATCAGCACGCTCACTGAAGAGCAAACCTGCTGATGAGACCAGAGATGCTGATGAGTACACTTGCTGATGAGTTAAATCAATGAAGAGTATGACTATCTAATGAGATGACTCCTTGAAGCTTTAAACCTTCTGATGAGGAGTTACTCCCTAATATGTACATTAGTTAACCACTAAATGAAATAGGGAGGTTCAGTGACTTGATGGGTGTACACTTCACACCTCCAAACCCATTTCTAAGTGTGACCTGATCCCTCAATTACACTAAATTTCCAACAATCTTCCCTAATTTAGTATAATCCCTTTGCATGAAAATTAACAATAAAACAACACTAGTGCATAAATGAAAATACCTTGAAGATATAATTTCTATCTTAGTACATTACACGTTCAAATATATGAGAATTAGGGTGTTCAAAGAATTGAACCCTTCAACCCATTTGAATTACTGAAGATAACATATGTTGGTACAACATTGACTAGAATCTATTTTATGTTTTAACGATGACAAATAAACGTTCGCAAAATGTAAAATAACAAACGATAGCCAAAATCCGTAAAAACAAAATTAAAATATTAAAAAAAAAAAAAACAAAAAAAAAAAAAAAACAAAAAAATTTTTTATTTTTAATATTTTTTTATATTTTTTTTTTATTTAAAAAAAAAAAAATAAAAAAAATATTATTTTTTAAAAAAAAAAAAAACAAAATGTGAATCTGGCGCGCTGGGCACGCGTCAGCGCGCCACTCGCGGTATCCGTTTTTATGGATTTAGTTTTGTCGGCTTTTGATATGGTCGTTGTGGACTTCACAAGAAGTTTTACAAATCCCTAGGCAGTGTACCTAACCGTTGTAGTGTAGTATATGCATGAATTGGAAGTTGTTATCGTTCTCTAAGGGAATAGGCTGGAAAGGCTCGAATTAAATGTCACTAAGGTCTAAGGGGGAGACTGTTAGATATTAGAAAAAGACTCGGCCACCCTGTGTATTTTACCATTTATTGTTGCTCTTAGTTAAGTAGTTAATGTATAACATTCGGTAATGGGCCGGGTATTAAACCCAAAGTGTAAGCCCTCTACCAAGGCCTATGCCGGTTTTTGTAGTTACTATATAAGCCTCTTCCATGCCATGGAAGAGGTGGGTTAGTCATTTACATAATACAAGTTCATTTTCTCTTACTAGAAAGTTCTCTCTCACTTTCTCTTTCTAGAACTAGGCTAATCCACTAATCATTCAATTGTGTTATGATTTCCAATATCCTACAATTGGTATCAGAGCACATGGGATGATTAGCTAGATTGTGTGTGCATTTTTCTTGGTTAATTTTGATCAAAAGTTTGGTTTTTGAAGGTTTATAGTCTTGTTCTTGGTTTTATTTGATCTTGACGTCTGTGATGTTAAAGTTCATGTTTTTATAGTTGCTATAGCCTTCTAGTACCAAGTTGTGCAAAAGAAACCAGGCAAAAACGTTCAAAAGGGTGATTTTTAGGTGTTTTTAGATGAAAAACCAAAATTTTCATTCCAACGAGTTAGGTTACTGTTCGAAGATCTTCTTAGTGAGTTAGGTTACTGTACTAGCGAGTTGTCAACATAGTACATTATGTGTCAGAAAGTACTGTGTCAGCGAGTTGTCATTTTGTGCAGGTAGCGAGTTAGGCAACGAGTTAACCTTTCTTGCAGGTAGCGAGTTGAGGACTAGCGAGTTGGATACTAGCGAGTTGAAGACTAGCGAGTACAGGTTTTTTGAAGATCTTTATACTAGCGAGTTATGAACAGGAACTATGTCAGTTTAATTTCTTGCTAGCGAGTTGTCAACTCTCTTCCAGCGAGTTACGGATAGCGAGTTACAGGTTAATTGAAGACTGTTTTTCTAGCGACTTGTGAATAGGAACTCTGTCCAATTTGTTTCTTGTCAGCGAGTTATCCACTCTCTTCCAGCGAGTTACTACTAGCGAGTTACAAGTTATTTGAAGACTTTTTCTAGCGACTTGTGAACAGGAACTCTGTCCAATTTGTTTCTTGCCAGCGAGTTATCCACTCTCTTCCAGCGAGTTACATTGCAGCGAGTTGTGGATTTACCTAACAAACCTATACAACAATTCACCATTTCAAACAATCAATCACCACTTTTAACATACAATCACTAATCATTGTTCGATCAACTTGGCTAATATTTCGGAAGACATCCAATGTGTCGGTTCCGATACCCGACCACCTATGCTTGATAGGACCGACTTTGCATCATGGCAACAATGAATTCGACTATATTGTCGGGGTAAAGAAAATGAGGTGAACATCTTGAAGTCAATTGATGAAGGACCTTTTTAGATGGGAAGTTTTTAGGAAACACTTGCTGAAGGTACTGAAGGTGCCTTACATCTAGGTCTATAACGACCTCGAGTCTATTCTGACCTGTCACCTGAAGATAAGGAAAGGTACAATGCTGACATTCGGGCAACAAACATCTTACCTCAAGGGTTGCCAAAAGATATCTACTCTTTTATCAATCATTACACTAATGCAAAGGACATATGGGACAATGTGAAGATGCTCCTGGAAGGTTCAGAATTAACAAAAGAAGATCGTGAATCACAACTATATGATGACTTCGAACACTTTTGTCAGCACAAAGGAGAGACTATTTATGATTACTATGTTCGGTTTGCCAAACTCATCAACGACATGCGTAACATCAAGATGACCATGTCCAGAATGCAGTTGAATTCTAAGTTTGGTAATAACATGTTGCCAGAATGGGGTAGATTTGTAACAGCAGTGAAACTTAACAGAGGTTTGAGGGACTCCAACTATGATCAACTGTATGCGTATCTAAAGCAGCATGAGGCACATGCCGATGAAAATAAAATGATGTTGGAACAATTCACTCAACCTAATGTTGATCCTCTCGCTTTAATGACCAATGTTTCACATCAACAGTACAATTCACAATCATCTACAAACCTATCATCCACATATGTTCCACCACACTTTGTTGACAACTCCCAACCTGATTTAGGATTCTCTCAAACGGACAACTTAATTGAGAACTTAACCAACACACTTGCCCTACTCACCCAATCATACAAAACATATCTTCCTCAAACAAACAATCAACTCAGAACTTCATCAAATCCTAGGAACTAAGCCACAGTTCAAGATGGCAGGGTTGTTGTTTAGAATGTCCAGGGTCAATAGAATAAAGGATAGGGTAACAATGCACGGGGTGCAGGTGCAGCTGGTTATGGGGGAGCTCAAAACAGAGTTGGGAATGCTAATCCAGGTCAAGCAACGCATGTTAAGTGCTACAACTGCAACGGTATAGGCCACATAGCAAGGAACTGCACTCAACCCAAGCGTCCACAGAACTCCGAATACTTCAAAGACAAGATGTTGCTGATGCAAGCTTAGGAGAACGAGGTGGCATTGGATGAAGAGCAGTTATTGTTTATTGCAGGTGTACAAGACAACGATATTGATGAAGATGTGGATGAGCAACCTGTCCAGGAGTTAGCACTCAATGTGGATAATGTGTTTTAAGCTGATGACTGTGATGCTTTTGATTATGATGTTGATGAGGCTCCCACAGCACAGACTATGTTCATGGCTAATCTATCATCCGCAGATCTTGTTTATGATGAAGCTGGTCCGTCTTATGATTCAGGAGACAATCTATCTGGGTACACGACCCTATGGATCAACTATCAGGATGTTGTTTTTGAACATCATGAAGAACACGAGATGCATGACGATGTACAACCAAACTACATTGTTGATTCACATGCTAATTATACGAGTGATAGTAATATGATTCCGTATGATCAGTATGTAAAGGACAACGCAGTGCCAGTTTTACAAAGTAATGTATCTTCTGTTCCAAATGATGTGTACATGATGATATTTAATGATATGCATGAACCGCATGCCCAATCTATCTTTGACACAACACAGAACACAGTAGTTGATAATTCATTAACTGCTGAACTTGCAACATATAAGGAACAAGTTGAACTGTATGAAAGACGGGTCAGGTTTGAATTAACGAAAAGAGAACAAAAGATTGAGGAACAATTAAGAATAGTTATCACTGACCGTAATATCAAGGAAGAAAATTTGAAAAAGGAGCTTCATTCTGTAATAATGCAACTTGCTTCTACCATCAACCATAACAAGTCAATGGTAGAAGAAGTTATGACTTTGAAAAATGATTTTAAACAGAAAGAAAACAAATACCTTGAAGAATTTTTCAACATGAAAGCTTTAAAAGAAAAAGTCAAGGATAAATTATACAAACAAGACCAGTCTCTTCAAACAGTTCACATGTTATGTAAAGCAAAGCCCTATTATAATGAACTAAATAAGGTAGCTATTGGCTACAAGAACCCTTTATGCCTCACCCGTGCAAAGCAAGTTCAGCCTACTCTATATAATGGTTATGAAATTATCAAAAACAATCATGTCCCGGCTTTAGTGCACAACACAGAGGATACTCTAGAGATAGCTGAAATCACTAGGAGAAAAATAAATGAAAAAATGAAAGACCCTGAGTGTGTGACTCATAAGGTTAAGATTGCACCACCTGATTACTCAAAAGAGAATTATTTAGTAACCTTCACACCATAGAAGCAATTGACCCCTGAGTAAATATTTTGGTCTCAAGATCTCATAAAATGGATAATGGAAAATGGGGGGGGGGAAAAAAAAAAGGGGTTCCCTCAAAATGCAACCACCGCCTCAAGACCAATCAAAGCATTGACGGTGTATCCACCAAATACACCTACAACGCTTGCCCCCAGGGTGCTTCCAACAAAAAATCAAATGAAAATTAATATCTTTGCACTTATACAACTTTTCTCGGAATTTGAGAAAACCTGTAAGAAGAGAATTGCACCAACAGGGCTTACTGAAGGGGAAATGAGTTTTGAACAAACCAAGGAATGTTACCTCATCGAGGTCATTCCATTTTTCAAAACACTTAAAGAACATTTTGAGGGAATTCAAAAGGCTTTAACTAAAGAAATTAAAGAAATGAAAGACATTTTTGAAGAGTTGGAAGCTGAAGTTGACCAAAATGTTGTAAATAGGAAGCATGATGAGATTGATCGGAAAAATCTTCTTATTGCAAATGATAATTTAATTGCTAATTGCTTGTCTAAAGAAGTGTTTTATATTGCAACGAATTATGAGCTTGCTGTATCTAGATTCACTGATATGCATAAAGCCCACACCATTGTTCAAACACGTTGTCTGGAACTTGAATTAGAGCTTTCTAAATTACGGGATAAGGTTTAAAAAGATGATCATACTGAATTAGTAAAACGTTTTTCCAATCTTGAGGTTAATCACTTAAATTTATAATTAAAGTATCAAAACCTTAAAGAAAGTTTTGGAAACGACCCATCTCCACCCGCTCGAGATACTCCTGATTTTAACTCAGTCTTTGTAATCGAAAAAATAAAAGCTTCCACCAAGGCATCTTAACTCTATCCCTCAATATAATTGTGGTGGCATACAAAATTGTATTATATTGGATATCATAACACAATCAATGATCTAGGGGTTGGCCGACTTTGTAGAGAGAGAAAGTAAGTTCTAGTGAGAGAAAATACACCTTATGTGTGTGTTTGATAAAAATGAACAACCAACCCCTTCCAATGGCTGGAAAGGGGGTATAAATACAAGAGTTTGATGCCCCTAAGTGGGCTATGGAGTGGGCTAACATGTGGGTAAAGACCCGGCCCAACACCATACGTCATACGGTAATCAAACGATTAATGTTAAGGCTACGAGCTAACCTATGCTAGATATTACACGGGGTGACCGAGTCTTTTACATGTATTTTCTAATATCTAACAATCTCCCCCTAAGGAAGGTCACCCCAAAAAATACAAATTGTATCCTAGCAATCTATGAGTTGATCTTTGACTCTGGCTCGTAGTCTTTGATTCTTCATTCATTGATCTCTTTGTACATAATGTAGTGATCTTTGAGCTTAGTTCCTTTGACTTGTGTGATCTTTGAGCATTCTTTGAGATCATCAGCCACAGTTATCTCCAAATCATCCTTGTGGTAGTGTTGCCTCCATGTGATGTTATGACCTTTAGACCGGCATGCTCACACTTTTTTGGATCATGATAGCAAGCATCAGAGTTGCGAAAGCTGTGTTGTAGGTCTTTCAATTATCATAAAGTCCATGATTAAGAATATGAGGTGTGAGCATAGGGTTATGAATCGATGTATCTCTTGCCAGCATCTGTTACCGTCGGGATTCCTGCATGTATATGTTAGTAATACACAAATGAAAGTGTCTTTGTTCACTTTCGTTGAATAAGGTTGCAAGAACCACGGTTTCCCATTAATCAGTATAAATACTGCCTATGATCAGATAGAATTCCAAAGAATCTCCTTGACAGGGTTTCGCAGTTGTGCTAGTCGTTCTCAAACCAGAGCGTCTCAAAGTAGACAAAGCACGGAGTGAGTGAACCAGTGAATTAGAAACCCACTGATTAATGAGAAATTGATTTGAAAATCAGTCGCGTGTCACTTAGAAAAGAGTTTTTATGACGCATCGAAAGTTTTATATCATAAAATGAAATTTCATCACAAACACATTTGTTTTGAAAGATATACACAGTCAATGTGCTCGAAAATCAGTTGTTGAGCACATCAAAAGGTTTTTCAAAAACAACTCGTCAATTCACTGCCTTGAACAAGTTTGATTCATAAAGAATCGCACCATTGTTGCTTTTCATTTGTCACAAGTTTGATCCATAATGGATCTCACATGTCACCTACCAAGAGCTTGTTTGATGTTGGCTCAAGAAGGATTTCCATCTTCATTGTGAATACTTATGTATCACTCGGATGTTCTGGCAACACCACAAGGATAATGTGTAGGACTCTTATGATAATCCTTGTTTTCACATTGTGTGAATGATAAGTAAACATGGAATAGTGTCCTAATGAGATTAATTGATGGATGATTATGGATCTAGACTCTATCGTGCCACATTTGGTTTTTCGTAGTCGGAGGCTAGGAGCAGAGTTGCCACCTTTTCAATTTCTTCTAACTCGGACGTGAGAGAGATGATAGAAATGTTATTGATCTCCGTTATGAAAGAAAGAAAGTATCCTGTGAGGTCTTGAGTGGTAGGGAGGATTGTGCAGCGTATCATGGGTCATGATACTTGTCTTCAATGTTAGCAATCAACCATGTGATTTGACAGCATATGTAGTGACCAGTTTCTGCCTAATGTTTTAAGGAGGGGCTGCTTCTTGTACCCTTTATCTCTAACATTTCTTTTTCAATTCTTCAACCCTTCAGGTGCTGTACGAGACTTCATTTGCTTAGTACCTTGTGGGTTTGGTTCCAGTACTAGCTCCATCTCAGTCTGCACTATTCCTTTATTCTCACATTACTCCTTTTGTAATCATACCTAAGACTTTTACACTAACTATTAGATTGTCCCTGGGTAGATCCCTCCAGCTCTGGCGGGATCATGGGAACGAGTACCTAACCTTACCATGCTTATAACTCCTATAAAGTAATTACAGGGTCGGTCTTTTGGTATAGTTCACCTTGCCATAAACCATTTGAAAAATCAACCAATGGTATTGTGATAAAATATCAAAGCCATTGTAACTTAATTGTTTGATTATTTAGAAAGCTCCCTCAACAAGTGCGTCGGTAATCAAAATTGTTTGGCACAAAGAAGGAGGAGAACCTGCTTGAGTCATAATAGATCACATTTTTATTAGATTTAATATTTAAATTACATTCTCTCCCTTGATCAAAAAGTTCAAACCCTTTGAGATTTAGGATCTCAAATTGATTTAAATATGTTAGAAAAATTTGGGAGAAGTGTGGTTTGATTAAATAAAAGGCGATTATTATAACTAGATATGCTCCCCTCAATTGATGAGGGATTCTGTTAGTGTCAGTTATGATGATTTTATAAATGATTTAGAGTTTAATGAGAAACTCATGAAAAATTCACAGACTGACACATAACACTGATAACTACACAACTAAATAATGTACAAAGTCTACAATATAATACACATGATATTGACCTTTTAATTGGAATGACGATATCATTCCGTTCTCTGAAGAAGTCTGTAGTAATATCACGAACACGTACCACCAACAAAAGCATTCCAGATTCTGGTAGATCCTTCTCGTCTTTTGTTCGCCTTTCAATAGCCGCTATGAACTCTTTGCTCCTTTATTTGTCGTACTTTTGAGTCCAGAATCGTGTATTCATACCGGATTGAGCGCTTGACCCTTGAATTCTTGACTCTGTAATCTAGTGCTTCCAGAATACGTGCAACGTCCCATCACTGAACTTGTATATCTCATTGAACATCATGATCTTTTGGTCATTGTTGTCTACCAGGAACACTATTGCTCGAGGAGACTCAATGATGGTATAATCATGCTTGAACTCATAGCCTGTTGGATCCCATTCTGGTTTGGTAAGGTCCAACTGTGTCTGGTAGCTTTTAATGCCGAGTTGAAAGTCTTCAACCCACTGTCGAATCACAAGTTCGAGAGTCAGTGCTTGACAGCAGTAGATAGCATTCGTTTGTCTGAACCAGGAAGATGATCGAGATGACCTTGCAGGAGGAGTAGATTCAGGTCTTCAAAGTCACTAAGATACAGGTTCTTGAAATATTTTTTAGTAATTGTATATTCTTGGAATCCTGTCTCTTGGAGGACAATTTCACTCAAGTAGTCATACTCGTATCTTGAGTATGCTTTGATTCTTATGACACTAAGAATCCGCGTGTATGTTCTGACATCTTTTTTACGCGACGGAGAATCATGTCTGTCAATATAGAACTTATGTCGATTAAACCACCGGTGAGAGATGCCATATTTTGCACTTATGTCATAAGTACACACATCATCAATCCACATTTGTTCCGGCACTAGCAGTTCAAGCCCAAAGTCAGGATAACTAGCAGCCTTTATCTTGGAAATTGATAGTGCAGGATTGCTTCCCTTGCTGCCATATCTCAAATACTCCAAGTCTTTATTGAAGAAGAATTATGGGTTGAATTGTGAACATGAACTTTGGCGGTCCACGAGATGGCATGTGGTCAAGTGGACATCGATTCTGACATGATCTCCTTCTGGATTCGTCCAGTCAACCTGAGATGTGAGCATCTTGTGACACTCCTCCATCTGGAACTGGAGGTGAATGACATCTGGGTAGAATGCTTTAACATACTCATAAGCTGCCTTCAAAACTGCTTGCGTTAAAGCACCGGTTTTCTTTACCTTTGACGAGTACCAGTTCTTGGAAGGTTGTCATATCTCTCAATCTTTGCATAGTAACATTCTTAGCTGGGGGCTCATAAAGTTGTGGCCAACGCAGAGGCCCAGTTGTTCACAACATCTGACTTGTTGGAAGAAGGAATAGTCCATGCAGGTTCAGGAGTCGCTGGTCTTTCCTCTTCAGGTAGGGGTTTCCACCAGTCTTTTCTCGAGTCAGCTTTTGGTTGGTGATCATTCTCGGAGTCTTCATCATCAGACAAATGTACCTGCTCTTCGGGAATGGAATCATCCTGCATCAGATAGTCAGATGGAGATAGCTCTTGAGCCCCAGGGATGTCAGCTGGCTCATATTGAGTGTCAGATGTTGTCCAAGCCATAGATTGTGAAGCTGAGGCTGCAGTCTTGGATAAACTTGGAGCTTTACTGCCTTGTTGCTGTGTTGATCCAGATCTGTACGGTAGATGAGGGGAGGATGGTGGGGGCAAAAGTTGAGAAGATCTGATGCGCAGAAAAGTACCTAAAGCACCGGATGCACCTGCTGGAGGAGGTGGTGGAGGTGGCTATGTAGGTGGAGACCCAGGAGGAGTTCTTGGTGACTCATGTCTCTTTCTTTTCTACTTACGTGCTTCTTCTTGATTCAGTAAAGGTTTGATTGACGAAATAGTCTAGCCCACTGGACTTCTGTAGAGCTTATACAAGTCATTGTGAACTTTATGAGGACTTGTATGTGATGTCATAACATCCGTTGTTTGAAGAATTTCCTTCAGTACACGTATGGGCAGATTCCTGAAGCTAGCTCGAAGTGGAGCTTGCATTGCCCAGTCAACTGCATCAGTGACTATCTCATATAGGGGTGTGCACGGTTCGGTTTGGGTCGGTTTTTGGATAAAACCAAAACCGAACCAAGATAGTCGGTTTTTTATAAAACAAAAACGGAAACCGCTCGGTTTTTGGCTTACTTAATTTAATTTTTAATACATATCTTAAAAACTAAAAACTTAAACCCCCCCTACACAAAACGTTTTTTCACAATACAAAACCACAAATATTAAAAATACTCCCCACACAACAAAAAAACAAACCCCATCTCAACCTCCCACAAAACCACAAACACAACTAACCCCAAAACCAATCTCCCACCCAATCCCTATCCAAACCCACCACAAATAAATATCCAATAACAAAAAAATAAAGTCACACAATACATACCCCCACTACCATAACCCCCCACAACAAAAAAACTCAAACACCACATAAACAACACATAAAAAAAAAAAAAACAAACACAATAACACCCACCCCCACCCACATCCAAACAACATATTCATACACCACACATAACAAACAAACACAAAAAAAAACAACACACAACAACACCAAATCAACTTCACTTAATTATAAACCTTAACTTAAAAAATTCATCCACCTCAACCCCCCCTAAAAAATTAAAGCCCCCATGCCCCCTACCAACTTAAACAATAAACTTTCATAAAAATCGTAATTAATAAATAACTTAAAACTTACTTAAACTTTATTTAAAAAACATCACACCCCACAACACCACCAAATCCAAATCAACCCATTATTTTCCACAAACTAAACTCAAACATACCAATCATTCCCCACATAAACAACCCCCAAACCACCCTTTAACTAATCATATACACTTCACCTATCAATAATAACACTCACCCACACCTCCCCCACTTAACTTCACATATTATCAAATCCTATTATTTATTTTCCTATAATAATAATAATAACAATAATCTTAATAATAAAAACAAAATAATCATAATTTTAATCCTATTTATATACCTCAATATCCAACTATCTCAATCCTTATGATCCCTTGTGTGTCCACCATCCATCTTCTACTACCTTGATTAGAGAGAGTGTTTGTGCTCTTTCGTGTGTTCCGTCTATCCAGAATTGTCCTAACTGTGTCTCATCACGCAGTGCTCCATACATTTTGTGTCAAGTGAGTCTGTCGCTGAATTGGACAATCTAGTCGCACGAGGCGAAGATACTTATTATCTCAGATCCTGTGACACAGGATGAGATCAACAAGAACCACTACCTGTGTCCCTCCACGCCACTGTTGTTCTACTCCTGATTGCCTGCACTGATGCGATCATTAGATCTGAGTCCTCTGCGAATACTTGTAAGTTGATGAAGTTCCGCTACCTCACTACCTCCAGACAGGACACTTAACCCTAGTGAATGGCTAATGCCCGCGACTCCTCTCACTACGATGTGGTGTTATATATGCATACGTGTTGATATTTTGCTGTCATAATGATCGGCTATGTGTACTATAACTATAATAGCGCCTCTTCACGCCCTAATAGTGCTGTCTAACCCGTCGACCAAGTGACACTCTAGCTGATATCTCTAGAATTAGAATCTTTCTATAACTCTCTCTAGATATACGTTCGTCAAGACTCTTCACTGCTCTTACAAAGTTCCTAATGCACACACACACTGTACTTGTAACATTACAGTCTATTGATGACAGTAGTATCTTCAGTCTACTCCTCATCGAGTCATCTACTCATTGAGTTAATAGATGGTAGTGCACGTCCTCCTGTGGTTTGATGTTTTGTCGCTGTTTTGGTAGTCGGCAATGTATAGGGTCTTATCTGTGCACAAGACTAACGGTTTTGTCCCGGGTGAGTTTGAAGGTGAGAAGAGCAGTCGCTCGCTCTAGTTGATTGTATTGACGGTGCCAGTCTACAGAGGTCTACACCTAAACGCGGCTAGCTCTTGAACGACAGTGAGTATATATGGCTCTGAACAGTTGATACGTGCCGTGATGTCGTGGCTATGGCGAGGTCGGAGACTCTGATGCACTGTGTGAAGCGAAGGTCGCATGTGACAGCGCAAGAGAGGCGGTATGTCTCACGTGGGTGTGCAGCTTGGATGGAACACCTAGAGAAGCTATAGATAGCATTTAAATTGGATGTGTGCGTAGCCCGGAGTTGGACTGCGTGTGTACTCGTCTAAGCGCCTTTGGCAGTGATGCACTATGCGCAATGAGCTCGTAGCATTGTGCGTATCGTCATCAGAGAACGACGCGCATGTATCTGTGCATCCTCTGACTCGTTCAGTGCTCAGTGGGAGGTCAGTCACCGTCGGGGATAAGCTCAGAGAGGTTTTGGCTCCCGTTGGATTGTAATCGTGCGGGCTTGTCGTCAGGGGTGTGAACTGGTGCGTGATACGTTTCTGTGTGCGCTGTTCACTGTTGAGTGGGTTGCATCTAAATTTTCGAGTGTTGCGCGCTGGCCTCGCTTGAAGAGAGTAGTCTTGTACGCTGCGTATCGAGGGGGAAGCGGCTCTAGGGGTAAGGTGGGATCCTCTAATATGTACACCTTCATCACTGGGCTCACCAACCAACTTGAGTGGACTCTTCGGCTTGCGTCTTTTTCACACTAGCCCACCCTTTGATCTTTTTGCTGTTGAGGGTTCATCAGGAGTTTCCTTAACCAGTTTTCGTTTCTTGGGAGCTAGGTCACCAGCAGGTTTTGTGACCTTAGCTGCTTTAGTTTTAGTGACGTGCTTTAGAAGACTTTGTTGCTCCTCCTTTCTCTGCCTTGCCACGTTCTGCATCTAGAATTTGTTGATACTTGGCAACTTGCTCTTGATAATCGCTGTAGTAGGGTGCTCCTTTGATTTCATCAGTGAGAAGCGCATCAGGTATCGGCATCCTAAATATTCCCCTACCATCTTTTCCACAAACCTGAGGGTGTTCAGAACATTTTCATCATGTGAATAGTGAAGAGGCGAACCAGTCCTTGGATGAATGTTGTACTTGGTTCTCAGGTGATGGATGATTAGCTTGGTGGAATTGACGTTGGAATAAGCGAAGAGCGGTCTTCTTCTTTCCACGCGAAGTAGTTAGGATAAGCAGAAAAGCGGTCTTCTTTTTTCCACGCAAAGCAGTAGCTAGATTCTTCCTGTCAATGAGAAAGGTTTGTATGGATTGATGAGTGTTACCCCAAAGTATCTGTAGTACAGGATGTCTTGGTCGGTCATATCCAGCAGTTTTACCTGTAAGGCACATGTTGAACATTAACAAGACTGCTCTTCATGGTTTGTAGAGAGCATTAACAGACATAGCAGACACATTCCTAAGCATGCGGGGGTATCCTAGAGTGTTGACATAGTCGATTACTGTATCACTAGAAGGTGGAGCCACAAAAGGATTGTTGTCGTTAGTTGGAGTGATATCAAGTGCATATCGGAGAAGATCTTTGTAAAGATTGAACCATTGCTCATCTAGATGACAATTGTATAACCCAGTAGATGAGTTGAAACACATGGTGTCCTAAAACTGCTAAATGTAAATCGCCAGAATCGTAGAGGATGCTGTGAAAGCCCTAAAGAAGTTAGTGTTCTTCAGTAAGGCCACAACAATCGGGAAGATAGGATTTATCTGAGACTTTAGTACATCCAGTACGCAGTTACTCTTGCCGATAGGCACCCACTTGTTTACCGGCAGTATTTGATCATCTATTCTGATTGGTGGTGTGACATTAGGAGCTTGTTCAACGGGAGCATCATTCGTAGGAATGTTCATGTCAGCCAGAATATCTGCACAAGTAGATCTAACAGCAGGACATACATATAGATATATGATGTTAGATGGAAGAAATTGCTCAAAGGGATGTCAACCATGGAATAAGTTGACCCAACGATATTTGACAGATTGCTAAACCAATCTAATGACAACTCGCTAACTGATTCAATGAGTAATCCTCAACTCGCTACAACTAACTCGCTAGA
>BQNB010047518.1:0-35394 GCA_026074375.1 Tanacetum coccineum | reverse complement strand
TGGTGAGAATTGGATGGTAAATTTGTTGTAGATGATGGAATTTTTCAATAGATTTCACGCTATGATTTACTTTAACCACGTTAAATTCATTAACCACATGGGCATAAGATCGACACTGTACAATTAGATTCATGTAATGATGTTTTGGTTTTTTAGTTGGAAAATGGTGTTTTTAAATTAATATGAAAAATGGTTCGTTATGGAATTTATAAAACCACGCACCGGATAGGTGTTCCTATACTAGTTTATGATAACGTACCACTTTTAAACAAATATTGTCAAACCTAAACCCGTGAACCAAACACTCTTGGGTTTTAATACGTTAGTTATGTTCCATTTATGTCACGGGTGGTGCACATGCTAAGTTTTTCTTTTTTGAAGGCAACATATATGAATGCACATGCTAAGTAACAACAGATTTTCCCGCCATATTGCTTTGGGATAATTAGTTAGCCTTTGATTAAAAGTTAGTTAGCTCCTCATTGTATTTCCCAAGTTCTCCTCAAATCATTCAACTCCAAACCACAATTTCTTTTCCTTGAGGATCAAAACTGTTCTGTACATCAAACCGGTATTTGAAACACATAACTTCGAACCCGTTTTTACAAACTTTCTAAACCCGCGAACCAAACACACTCATACTGACACATGTTTTTGTTTAGTGAGTCATTCATAATGATCTCTTCAACTTCAGGGTGGTCACCCGATACTAAACGCGAATAATTTCATTAATAAAATATCGAATGACATTCCTGTCAAGATTCTGACTCTTTTGCCAATAAGAGACGTAGCAGCAACAACCATTCTCTCCCTTAGATGGAGGTTCTTATGGTCAAAATTATTTCAGTTGAAGTGTGATGGTAGTGAAAGTTTATACAAGATCAATTCAAGTTTGTGGAATTCAGGGAGGATGAAGTCTATAAGGCAAGTAAATAACGTTATTCAAAAGAAAAACAACTTCCTGGTAATTCAAGAATTTAGGATTCGTTTCAATTTTAATAAACGTCTCAAGGAGACTATTGAAAGTATTGATGACCGGCTTAGTTTCGCGGTTAACAAACAAGTTCAATTTCTTAAAGTTAGTTTGATGGATAGAGATAAAAATATGTATAGTGATGTGTTCAATTGTGATTTTCCTTCACGTTTCTTTGAAACAAATGTTTTAACAAGGCCATTAATGAATCATATTGTTGTGGAGACTCGTTTATTTAAAAAAAGATAGTGTTGAGACTCGTTTATTTAAACAAATGTTTTAACAAGTGTAACGGAATCTGTTCTTTGAAAATTTTAAAAATTCAATTAGCATCTTAAGACTATTATTATTCACCATCAAGCAAGATTTAAGCATGTGTAAGGTAATCAACTGCACAGGACCTTCATGTATCAAGGGCTTCGATTTTAGAAACTTCGTTATTGGTATAAACTCATTTTAAAGAATAACAAATGATTTAGAAAAAACAATGTAACTTCGGTAAGACAAGAATCAAAATCTTGTTTTCAAGGAAAATCAGCTCAAATTTATGTTTTAATGGTGGGAATTGAGTAAAGAATTTTTGTGTAGAAGATAAATAAGAAAGTGTGTAGGCCCAAATTTTTTGTTTCCTATAACCATATATCTTATTAAAGTTCTAATTTAATTCCTATGTATTTAATATTTACGAGGCGTTCATACCCGCGCGTTGCACCGAGCTTATTTTTTGGAAAAAAAAGTCTTTTTTATCGGGCGAATTAGTTCTTGTTTAGTATTATGTCGCATGTAAAACAGTAAGAATGCAAACATCTATAAATACGCAGAAGTTAAATAGTTTTTACAAAAGTTTGTATGCGTGATATAAATAGTAGAAGAATTATGTACATAAAAACGGAATCGAAACTTAACTACAAAGCCCCTATTGGAGCACCAAAGTCCATCCATTTTAGATGCCCAAATGGAGCCATTTGAAACCCCAATTTCAGCATCCAAATGCCCTCATTTCAGTTGTCATTTGTGCTATTTTGATTATAACTGACCCAATCAACATATGGGGTCCTCTTTGATCAACCAGTTTGATAAACTCTACGATCTCTAAACCAAGCTGGCCCGGGCAAGCTGGGCAAAGAAGTTTTGCGCGAGTTGATTGACCACCAAGAATTACATTGCTGATCTACTTATGCGGTTAAGAAGCCTAACTGTACTTCTTACACATCACCTCTTTCGCAGCCTTCAAAACCCTTGCATGCTTTCGTCTTATTTGTTTCGTACCTTTTTTATCTACATTAGTAATCCAATAGGTAAGATACTCATGTAATGAAAGGGGGATATGTATACGTTTGGAAAGTAATGAGGGGGAGCTGTGAGCATACTATATAGTTCATCAGGTTCAAAGTGAACACGTGTACTAACCTTCAACCCATTCCTTTTCTAATGTTTTCCGCCCGCTTCATCTGTTAGAGATAAACATGTCAAGATCAATGAGTCGCTTCAATTCATTGATCATAGATGTGTAGAGTGATATCTCAGGTATCATTTTTATAGCATGTTTATATAAAGTATAAGGATCTCAGGTAGCATCTTATACCGCTCTTGTGTACATAATATCTTAAGTGCATCAAGTACTTTGAGCCCTTTGCTTCCTGATTTCTTTTTATATCAGGTGTTCCTTTCATCGGAGGAGATAGTGGCTAAAGGGACATAGCCTTTAGTACAGCAAGCAGGAGCCAAGCAGGCATGTAATGGATTAGTGTTAATAGGATCAGGTAATTAAATCCAACTCTCCCCATTACCTATAATAAGAGAGTGATAGCCAAAATTACACACTAATCTTAACTACAAAGATCTATTGGGAAAGTTAGAAGTTTGTAAACTGACCAATTTGTTTCCCATGAGTATTCTAACAGAAACCATGAAATTCAATGTTAACTCGACAACATGGCCACATAATCTTTGTTGCTGACGCTTGGCTCCTTCTAATGTCTGAAGTTCATTATAAAGTGACCTCTGAGTTCTTCCAATGCTCGTGCTAACATGAAAACGATAAGTACATCTCAACAAGCAAACATCATGTGATTGTTGATAGATGAATCTAAATAGATAGTAGTGCAATTTCTTGTAGCTCAAAATGTTAATTTTTTGTGCTTATGTTTCAGTACTTACTATAGCTAATGAATTTGAAACACTTTCATGTTGTATATATTTCTACCATATAACTAAATATCAAATAATCTAGTTAAGTAAGAATAATATAAACAAAAGTAAAACTATAATGCAGTTAGAAGTTAAATGAATCAAACCTGCTTCTCCTGCATCACTATCTTTTCTCTACAGATATGATATCTTCTCATATTTTCCATGTAAAGAAGTGATTATTTCCATTTTAGTAAACATCATGAATTTCTGAATGGAACTATTGAGACCTAAAATTCCCATTTTATCCAAACCAAACTGAGATTCTGAAATTATAAATCTTGTGCTAGTTTACGTTAACTATATACTTAACATGCATTCTTTTCACATTTATCTTGTAAATTTTCATAAACATGAGAATAAAATAAAAATGCATTCATTGAACATGGATGTTCCCTAATCCAAACAGGCCCTAATCGTAACAGCCCCTAATTCTGTTAGGAATACGAAAAAGTCTCGGTCACTTTTAATATATTGTTAAGTAGCTCGTAGTATAATATTTGGAAACTAGCTAATCTAACCAGGTCAACATAAGAATACCCCTTATGTTGACCGGCCAATGTTAGGGTATAAATACTCTCTCCATGCTTTGGAGAAGGTGGTTGGTTCATTTGGTAATAACATATTTCTTTCTTCTTTCTCTCACTAGATGTTCCAACCTCTCTCTTTCTCTCTCTAGATTATGCATTATTTGTGTAAATAATAGGAACCTACAATTGGTATCAAGAGTCATGGGGTGAATTGAGTGATTTATGAGTTTTGTTTATGTGCTTATTCTCGCAGCTTATTTCTGGCTTATTCTTAATCAGACTGCTTATTTTATGTTGTGGCGTATTTTTTGGTTTTATTGTTTCGTCTACTGATTGCTAAATTTTTTGTCTCTAAATCAAATTGTTGTTGGGCTGCTTAACTCGTTGGGCTAAGTCGTTTGTTCTCACAAATAAAAAAATAAAAAAAACTGTTTTCAAATTTGTTTTATAAAAATTATCAATGTTAAATGGGTTAAAGATCACTTATAATTTACATCACTTATTAAAATCCCTTCCTTCTCAAGCTGCAATACATGTGCTTATTAAAATGTAGCCTATTTGGTTATATTTTTTGCTTATTTCGAGCTCTTATTAGCTTATATGGGCATCGGCTTATTTTGATGTGGTTCTTTCTTTAACAAGCTTCTTAGTTTTTTTCTCTCTTAAAATCAGTTGGAGCTTATTGTGGTTAACTTGTTCGTAGCTTCTTTTCATATTAAACTGCTTATTTTGCGTACTTATTTCTGGGTTTGTAAGGTTTGAAGTTTGTGAAACATGTTTCTTTTGAACCGTGCGAAATAGGTTTTAAGCGTACAGAATATGTATAAGCAGATTGTGTGCGGAATATGTATAAACATATCTGTGTGATTTATGTATAAACATGGGTTAAGATCGTGCGATTCATGACAAATTCTAAAACAAAACTATGCCCAAATTCATGTTATTGTGCGGAATATGTTTAGAGCTTATCGTGCGGAATATGCTTAGAGTTTAGTCGTGCGAAATAAGCAGGTTTTCGGTTTTTTTTGGTTTTGAGTTTTGGTAGTTGAGCGGGTCTTATAACCTTAACCATTTGAATCGCGATCGCACATCGATCATCATATGAGCTTTAGATTTTATCGAAACATAAATGACCATTGATTCATAAACCCTAAATAATTAAGAAACTAAATGAAGAAGATGATCTTTTGATTACGTGCATGACCTAGTTTTAAATTTTTTAATATTGTTTAAATTTAAAATTTTGGGGCATTTACATTTATATCCTTACAAAATTTCAATATTACATCAATATCCTTCTCAATTTTTTAATTACGTCATTATCCTTCTTTAACTTTTATAATTACATCAATATCCTTCCCAAACTTTTATAATTACATTAATATCTTTCCCACACTTTTGAAATTACATCAATATCCTTTTCAAAATTTTAAATTCTCATATACATAAAAAAATCAACATGTTTTTACATCAATCGAGGCCAAATATGCATATGAACAAATAAATATATATGGGCAATATTTTTTCATATTTATATTCAACTTTTGTAATTATATCAACACATTTTTTTGTCGTTCGAGGCCAAAAAATATATATGAATAATATGATCATGATCAGTATAAGAGATAAATAATAGTTTCATAATCTAAAATCAATATAAATATGATTAAATTGATTTTTGGACATATATATCCTTCTTAAAAGTGTGAGAAGGATATTGATGTAATTAATTTTTTTGATAAGGACGTTGATGTAATTAAAAAATTAAGAAGGATATTTATGTAATATCAACTTTTGAGAAGGATATACACCTTTTACCCGATTTTTTCAATAGTTTAATCTTTTAGCCATAGGTTACTACACACTTGCAACTTTAGCCCTTAGTTTATAACACATCCTTAATATTAGTCCTTAAGCTTTAAAAGACTTAAAACTTAACCTTTTACTTTCAAACATTTTAATTTAAACCTTTTTCCTTTAAAACAAGATTATTTTTAACCTTTTATTTTAAAATATTTTTTTATTTTTAGCCATTTAGTTTTAATTAATTATACCGTTAGTCATTATTTCAAGATTTTTTTAATAATCATTAATTAAGTTAAAGTACTTTAACGTTGTAACATTTTTTAATTTCATGTCATTTTACGACTCCTATTATTCGTCACTATTTATTTTGGTCTGATACGCGTTTACTTTTAAATTAACTTTTAAGCCAAATCGCGTAGACTAGAAATAATCATTTAATGTAAACGGTCGTCAAATAAATTTAGGTTTACATCAACCAAGTAATAAATAATTATTAAGAAGATAATTATTAACTTTGTGTATTTTATTTTTATTGGTCACGTAAAAGGGTACGTTTCACAATAAAATACATTTGGACACACCCCGGAAATACCTTAAGACTTAACTAGACTAAGCCAAAATACCCACTTTTAATCCGTAAACAAATAAAATTTGTATATATATTATGTAAATAACCACCAAGGCCGAATATGGGTAAGATAAACCCACATATAATTCGTCCCTTGTGATTTAGCTAGCTAGAAAATCTCATATTGATCACTAAGTACATGTACATCTCCTGGTTAATTAAAACTAGTACTTAGTGTCCCCTAACTAACATTTACACAATGGTTAATAACCATTTGACTATCTTTGAAGCTTAGGATTGGGTATACAAGCTTTGAAGCTTAGGGTTATACACGGTTTGGGTGTAAACGAGTTGGGTTATCTACACAACGCACATTAAAGACTCTAGGACCCATTGTAAGTCGTGACAAAGCTTTGCATGTCATTTTCCATTCGTTGTTTTCATACTCTAGTTATTTAGTCACGTACATTGGTGTTGGACAAGTTACGTGGGCATGAGCATGCATGGCTCGACTCATGCATAGTTCACGCACGCAATTTATACGTATGATTGATCTTGTGTGGTGCTAATATATATACACGTATATGAAACATGACTAAACATCGAGTTAAGGCTTAGACATCTCATTAAAATGCACGAATGAGAACCAAGGTGATCATGGGTTTGTTTTTATTAAACACATAAATTCTATACGTAAACTTTTCAAGTAAACGTGACAACTTGGCTTGGGAACGCTAACATTAACTTATTAGATGAACGCATGTGATAAATCGCGGCTAATAAATGTTAATGAGTGCTTAACGAAAAGATTGAAAACCCTAGGATATAACTAATGAGCTAATAGACTAAAATTAGGTTCATTTAAACCCAACTATGCCCAACATGTCCAACAGACCACGAGGGGGGGAGTTCAGAGCTTATTTATAAGCTTCACGAGCTTATTTAGAGGCCTAGTGTGCTTATTAATCACACATGGACCCTAAAATACCTTTAGAAACCAATCAGACCCTTTACGGGCTTATTAGCCCATTAACGAGCCCAAAATGCAAGCCAATAAGCCATAGCAAGCTTATACGGCTTATTGTTGGGCTTATACAAGTTTAATAATCTTATTGAACCTAGACAAGGCTAATGGGCCTTAATGGACCAAGCCAAACCGTTTGGAACACTATTCGGGTTCCTATTAGGCCTAAGAAGCCCAATAACGAGCTTAATGGCTTATTGAATAAGCCAAAACAAAAAACAGACCTAAATGTGCTTAACAAGTCTAGAAAATAAGTTGAAATACTTAATAGAACCTTTTACAACTAAACGGGTTAAGGCTATTGGGCTAACAAGCCCAATAAGCTCGAATAAGCTCAAATAAGCTCACCCAGGCTTATTTTTCAGCCAAACAGATTCATTGAGCTTAAATGGACTTAAAATGGGCTTTTAAGCTTTTGAAATCTTAATTGGACCTTTTAAATGCTTATTGGACCTGAACGGGCCCAATAAGGTCCAAATAAGCCTAAATAAGCTTATCCGAGCTTATTTATAAGCTGACCCAGCTTATATGGCTTATTGGAACTTAATGAAACTCATTGTCACTTTTTAGATCTTAATTGGAGTTAAAATGCAATTTTTACAAGTTAAGGGACTAAAAGTGTAAATTTGTAAACTTAAGGGTTAAAACTATCAAAATCTGTTTTTAAAGAATCTAGGGACTGTTTTTGGTCATTCTGAAACTTTAGGGACTATTAGAAACATATAAGGATCTAAAGTGTAACTTTATAAAGTTGAAGGACTAAATATGTACAAGTGAAAACTTAAGGTGTCTAAAGTGTAAATACTCTATTTTCATAAACTAGAGGGACTGTTTGGTAATTATAGAAAACCTAAGGGTATTTTATAAACAAAAGTGATTTCATAAACACTTAACATATCGGACGAATTATATTCGGATAATATACAAGTTAACCTACGATTTGATAAATATGAATATTTATTAATAACTTTTATACGTGTATTAGAACGCGTGAAATCGTATACCTTCTTAAGAGCCATCAAGTGAATACAAATACATTAAACATGTACACCACCACGCAAGTGATAACAGTATATATAAACCAGCAATTTATTATAGTTTATACATTGAGTCTTTAGCCTAAATTGTAGACTAAGACTGGCCTTATTTACTTAGGTATTTGACGGTGTGATTCATACTTGGATATATACTATCATTTTCAGAGGACTATTTACTAAGGTGAGTTCATAGCCCTATGTTTTATAATTATTTAAATGATTTACACCGTTGGGGTGAGAACATGCTTTGTTTTACAAATTAGACGCAATGTACATTTTATACTATGATTACGTGTTTGCCTAAGTAGCGATAACCCACCGAGCCCTTTTATCATGAACTGTCAATTGCTAGATTGCGAGCGCGAATGTTATAAATAGATCTTTTTGTGATTGAGGTCCCCGTTTGGGTGAGTAGCGCTCACTATGCCGGTCTGCCGGACAACAAACGTATACCATGTCGGATTTGGGATGTTGTGGGTTAGAACATCATTCAGGGGCATTTATTGGTCATTGCATCCATATACGTCGAGCTTCGGTGTCATGAGCTTAGGAAACCGTAATTACTTTTTATGATGTTTGCATCTGTTGCTTAATCATACACTTGGAAATCTTGCGGTCCTACAATTGATTTACATAAACCTATGAATTCACCAACTTTATGTTGACGTTTTAAGCATGTTTTCTCAGGTCAATAAGGCACGAGTTCCCAAGATACATTGGGGGTCACTCTTTGGAGAGAGTCAATACTAAAGATTTGAGGCGTATTACATTTTGGGATATTTGTTATAAACCGAAATCTTTACTTATGTTGTCGAACAATTTGAAGCCACGGGCTTATGTAATGAACAAGTATTTTTTAAATCCAATGTATCTTTTTAAACGACACGTTTAGTAGTCATTCTCATATCTTGTGCTATTGATCTATGAAGTAACGCCCTCGGATATTTAACATTTCGCTGCAACCCAGATTTGGGGGTGTTACAACGTCTCCCTATGTTACATGCTCTATTGTCTCGCCAATGGCAAACCTTTCAATCTTGCCTATTTTATCGCTCATCGATTGGTAAGTGTGACTCAAAGCTCATAAATGACTCTTCCTTATGCCATGCTTCTCACAAGACTCTTTAAGCATGTCCAATCTAATCACCCTTATCCATTGCCCGGTGAATTCTATCTTGTTGATCATGTGATGATTCCCCTCTCAAGCAAAAGAATATATCATTTCAAAATTAAAGGTAAGAGACCACGTCTTCCAACTCCAACTCCTTCTACCTCTTCCAAATCTTCCCAATCACCTCCAAATCAAGGAACTAGTGTCAACCCAAATAGTTCTCCCATTGACAACTACACTCTTGATCCCATTGCCTACATGAACCAACTCTCGCCAATTGAAAGAGGTGAATCCCCAGAATTTAAGCAAACCAAAGGATTCTTCAAGTGCCTCTTCCATTACCTTTGCAAGAAGAAGTAAAGTATGCTATCTGGGAAAAACATTGTTGTCATGGACGTTATTTAGACAATTTGAATTATGTAATTTGGATTCTTTTGATCTTGCCCCCTCTAGCGGTATGGGAGCATTTGGTTTTTAGACATTATGACTTATGCATCACTTTGCTTATATAATAGGATTGTCTTTCTTGTGTGCTCTAGAATCATAACCTAGGAAATTATTTATGCAAAAATTTCTCTTCCTTAGTAGGAGCGTTTGTCATAGTCATTTTCCGTAGGATATACGTCTAGAAACAAACCTATAGAAACCTAAACATATCTAAAACAGTAAGCACCAAAGCTTAGGAGTATCACAAAATCTTTAGAGGATCATTGCCAAAAAAATTGGTTAAAATTGTTTGCTGTCAAGATGGGCCGGTGCTGTTTGCAGCAAGCCGGTGCCCTTGACCCAATGGCACCGGCCAGCCGGTTCTACAGAAGGTTTTTCCAAAAATTAAGGTCATCTCTTTCTCAACTAATCCCATAAATATGTTTATTAGACTTGCCTCATTACTGCCAGGTAGTTGGCTTTGCCTTGTTTGACTTAAAATGGCTATATAATGATTGTGTTTAGTGAAAAAGTAGTGGTTTAGGCATTAAATGTTTTGCATGAACTTTCACTATAAAATTGGGCATAAACCCTCATCTCTCTCACACCTAAAACCTGCAAACTCTCTTCATCAATAGTACTCTTTACTCTAAAAAAAACCATGGCTTCAAGTGCTTGCTCCTCAACCCAAAATCCACCAAGAAAATTGGCCAAAATCGACTATATTGATCTTACCTCAAATGAAACCTCACCACAACCATCACAACTCAACCCCATTGTCACAATTGACACCACACTAGCCCTCACTATACCTCCATTAACCTCAAATCAAGCAACACCCATGGTAGAACCCTTTACATCTCCATTGGCTCCTAGAGCTCTCATTTTCTCTACTCCTCCAAACACCCCCATAGAACCTCATCCATACCTCTCCTCCACTAATAATGCACCACCAAGATCGACAAATCCATTTCCTCAATCCATTGTTCAAGACCTACCACAAACACTTCAACAAAATTCACCCATTGAACCCACTCTTCCTTCTCACAACCTACCCAATCCATCTATGGAAAGGGAAAATATTGAACAAGAAATCCGAAATCTCCAAACCTTCCATCAAAATGTTCAAGAAGCAATCCAAAATGCACAATATGTGCAAGATAACCTCATTCCTCCTACCTCCATTACTCATGTTCAATTGCCTCCCCCTTTCTACCCTATCTCCACCTCTACCCAAACACCCCTTTTCGGTGCACCATTCCCTCCTCCAAGCATTTTTGGACCCTGATCCAAAGCCTTCGGCTTGAACAACCTTTAACACTACAAGATCCTACTTGTCCTCAGTGTCTCAGACACGAATCCCATCATTAACAATTTCTAAACCGAAACAAGGTTAGATAGATTATCATGTCATTATCGAGGAAGATAGATATTCCCCCCCCCAACCGTTTTCCCCCCCCCATGAACCCACTCTCTCAGCTAGTCTCGCTGCACGCTCTTAGTGTATATTCAACCCCCCCCCCCCCCCCCCCCCCCCCCCCCCAACCTCCCTCCCCCACCCACCAACCTCATCCCCCCCTCTCTTCCCCCTACCCCTTTCCCCACCACCCCCCCTCGCTAGCTTCCCCCGCCATGTCCCAACCCCCCCTCCCCCCCCACCCCGAGCTGACTCTCAAGTTTTCTACATCCCTCTCACACCTGCCTAAGAGACACTTGTTGTGTGCGGGATAGAACGGGTTAGAAATATCATTTATGCGCTCTAGGACATGATTGAGCATAAACCTTGTTTTGGTTTAGAAATTGTTAATGATGGATTCGGTTCTAAGACAATGAGGACAAGTATGATCTTGTGGTTTAGGAGGTTGTTCAAGCCGAAGGCTTTGATCAAGGGGTCCAAAAATGCTTGGAGGAGGGAATGGTGCACCGAAAAGGGGTGTTTGGGTAGAGGTGGAGATAGGGTAGAAAGGGGGAGGCAATTGAACATGAGTAATGGAGGTAGGAGGAATGAGGTTATCTTGCACATATTGTGCATTTTGGATTGCTTCTTGAACATTTTGATGGAAGGTTTGGAGATTTTGGATTTCTTGTTCAATATTTTCCCTTTCCATAGATGGATTGGGTAGGTTGTGAGAAGGAAGAGTGGGTTCAATGGGTGAATTTTGTTGAAGTGTTTGTGGTAGGTCTTGAACAATGGATTGAGGAAATGGATTTGTCGATCTTGGTGGTGCATTATTAGTGGAGGAGAGGTATGGATGAGGTTCTATGAGGGTGTTCGGATGAGTAGAGAAAATGAGAGCTCTAGTGCAATGGAGATGTAAAGGGTCTACCATTGGGTTGGTGCTGATTTGAGGTTAATGGAGTATAGTGAGGGGTTGTGTGGTGTAATTGTGATTAATAGGGTTGAGTTGTGATGGTTGTAGTGAGGTTTCATTTGAGGTAAGATCAATATAGTTGATTTTGGCCAATTTTCTTGGTAGATTTTGGGTTGAGGAGCAAGCACTTGAAGCCATGGTTTTTTTTAGAGTAAAGAGTACTATTGATGAAGAGAGTTTACAGGTTTTAAGTGTGAGAGAAATGAGGGTTTATGCCCAATTTTATAGTGAAAGTTCATGCAAAACATTTAATGCCTAAACCACTACTTTTTCACTAAACACAATCATTATATAGCCATTTTAAGTCAAACAAGGCAAAGCCAACTACCTGGCAGTAATGAGGCAAGTCTAATAAACATATTTATGGGATTAGTTAAGAAAGAGATGACCTTAATTTTTGGAAAAACCTTCTGTAGAACCAGCTGGCCGGTGCCATTGGGTCAAGGGCACTAGCTTGATGCAAAGAGCACCGACCCATCCTGACAGCAAGATTTAACCAATTTTTTTGGCAATGATCCTCTAAAGATTTTGTGATACTCCTAAGCTTTGGTGCTTACTGTTTTAGATATGTTTAGGTTTCTATAAGTTTGTTTCTAGACGTAGATCCTATGGAAAATGACTATGACAAACGCTCACACTAAGGAAGAGAAATTTTTGCATAAATAATGTCCTAGGTTATGATTCTAAAGCCACAGAAAGATAATCCCCCCCCCCCCCCCTCCTTATTATATAAGCAAGTGATGCATAAGTCATAATGTCTAAAAACCAAATGCTCCTATACCGCTAGGGGGGGCAAGAAACCAAAATACATAATTCAAATTGTCTTATCATACCATGACACACAAATAGTTTTTCCAGGATAGCATACTTCACTTCTTCTTGCAAAGGTAATGGAAGAGGCACTTGAACAATCCTTTGGTTTGCTTGAATTTTGGGGATTCTCCTCCTTCAATTGGTAGGAGTTGGTTCATGTAGGCAATGGGATCAAGAGTGTAGTTGTCAATAGGATCACTACTTGGGTTGGCACTGATGCCTCGATTTGGAGGTGATTGGGAAGATCCGAAAGAGTTAGAAGGAGTTGGAGTTGGAAGACGTGGTCTCTTACCTTTATTTTTGAAACGATATATTCTTTTGCTTGAGAGGGGAATCATCACATGATCAACAAGATAGAATTCACCGGGCAATGGATAAGGGTGATTGGATTGGACATGCTTAAAGAGTCTTGTGAGAAGCATGGCATAGGGAAGAGTCATTTGTGAGCTTTGAGTCACACTTACCATTCGATGAGCGATAAAATAGGCAAGATTGAAAGGTTTGCCATTGGCGAGACAATAGAGCATGTAACATAGGGAGACGTTGGGATGATCCTTGTGACCGGTGAGGCTAATGGCATTATCACTAAGGATAATCTCCCATTTTTTGAAGTTTTCCCTAAGCTCGTTGTTGATCATTTGAAAAGGTTCGAGAGTCACGCTATCACTTTTGATGGTGCGAGTTTTTGGCTCGGTTCTTGGATGAAACAAGGCATCACGAACTAATGATGGATCCTCGTGAGGAGGAGGATAGAGATTGGGATGAGGATCACAACTTCTTTGGAGAGATGAGATAGACCATTCGGAAGAGTATAGGCACACTCCCTCACAAGGAATCCTAAGAATTTGGGCAAAGTTCTCGAGGGTGAGGACGGTTTCTACATTGTCTATGACAAAACCAATGCAAAGAGTTCCATTTAGGTTTCGAATGAGCCGAACACTTTTGTAAAATTGTAAGACGAATATAGGGCAGATTTGTTCGTTAATGTCAAGAAGACAATCAAAACCAATAGCCGCGAAAGTGGCGCGAAGATTTGGTTCGCTTTCTAGAAAGTCAGGAAGTACGACTCTACCTTCATGAAAAAGGCGATTCACAAGGGATTTGTAAATCTCCCTTTCATGACCGGTAAAACCTCCGGTACGATGATACATAGGGATGTAGTGTGCGGTGTCGTGATGATCAACATCTCGTGAGCTTGGCATGATGCACCTATCGATATTCAAAATTTAAGTTAAGTTTCTGAAGATCATTGTTCTCAAAAGGGATAACATTTTTGACATAATTGGGTTAAGGTTAACGTGCATGGATCGTTTTCTTAATATGAAACATGATTAGTAACAATTTTAAATTATCCCAAATGTCAAACAATCGATTTGAATGACAAAGAAATTAGAAGTAAAGGAAATATTTATCAAAGTACTAATTATTGTGAAGATTATATAAGTAATTAAGACTTACAATGGATTGTTAAGGTTTAGATGAAGAGAGATTTAGAGTTTTTGCTAGGACCTTCAAAAATCGCCAATGGAGTTTTCTAGGGATTGTAATTTTGAAACAGTGAGATGATAAAAAGAAGAACAAGACGTTTTGTTCTGTTCAGTTGCGTTACGGTGATTAGCGAGATGCTGTTTCTTATATTGGCACCGACTTTATCTTTGGGCGCGGTTGAGGACAGCCTTGAAAATACTTTGATAAATTGTTTTTAAAAAAAATATATATATATATATAATTGTGTGTATATGAGACCCTTTTATGAGATATGTCTATATTGGTTTTAAGCATCTAATTTACCGATTGAGTACGAGAAAATTTTGATACAAGAGACGAGAGTTGTAGGCGGAAACGAGTTAAAAATTAAGAATTATATATTAAGGATTCAATGCTACAACGTATATACACAAGATAGGAAAAACAATAGTAAGATAGATTGCTAAGATGAAGAACACGTCTCGATCCGGAAGCTTCAATATCGGATACGCGAGTATTAAGAGCGAGATGATGATCATGAGCAAGACGGGGCTTAGGATTTCCATAAATGCTTCCATGATAAAAAAACGGTTGAGTTTTTTTGAGGAGAGTGGAGGAATGAGAGTAAAATTTGGAAATGAAGGATGCGTGAAAGAAGTGATGAATGAGTTTTATATTTAGGAGGGTTAAACCGTTGAGGTTGGTATGGGGAAGAGTGAAGAGGTTTTTGAATTTTGAATAAATAGATTTTATACTCGAAAGTTTTGTGACGGAGCATCAAATTTTTAGATGAGATGGGAATTTAAGAATAAAGACGCGAAAGTATGCTATACCCGGAAAACAATTTACATATATTCTGGTTTTATACCATATGTAAATTTCTCCTAAAATTAAAAAGTTATATAATACACACCAGATATCAAATACATCCAAGAAAAGAGTTTATATATCTAGATCCTCAAACAAAAGAAAATTATTATTTACTCATATATAAAAGTTGTTTAAGCCCAAAATTTTAGCCCACAATATTTATTCGTCTAAATTCCATGAGCACCATTTTATCTAGAGGCCCAAACAAAAAAAATTATTGGCCCATTTGAAAACAGAAAAAAAATATCAGATAGCCGGTGTTGTTGTTATACCTGAGCCGGTGCTGTTTTACCAATAGCACCGAAAGAACCGGCTAGTTGGGCCAGAATCGAGTTTCAGAAAAAAAATTGACTTTCCAATTTGATCTTCTTACCTAGCTTCAATAGGGAGGCATATTCTCAAATAATAGTGCATATGGTTATGATTAACAAAAATTGCTTGCTTAAACATTGTGTGGATGATTTTAAAAATACAATCTATTTGAAAAATCTTCGGTAACCTGCTCTGGTACCAATTGTGGAAAACGTAGAGGGGGGGGGGGGGGGGGGGGTGAATGTTGTTTTTCCCTTTAAAAAAAATTTGTATCGCAAAAAGTTTGTTTATAAAAATTTAAAAAATATTTTTATATCTAATTGTTCCATCAATGATTGATTTAATGTGAAATAGATTTAGTGGTAACAATAAAACAACAAGTACCTAAACACATGGGCGTATTCAAATCAAATCAAGGATACATTGAGCAATAGTCTAAACACAAAGCTTAAAACATACTAAGCCTTGACTTTTCCGCAACTAGGATGTTTAGACTATGTGATGTATTCATGATTATTTATAAACGCAAACATGCCTATCAAGTATTATTATAAATAATACTAGTTGAGGAGGCTAAGGATATAAGGCTCGTTCTTTTATGGTGGTTCGGCTACAAGGGATCACTTCTTGCCCTACTCCACTCCTCTGAAGTCACCTACTCGGAGTTTGATTCACTAATCACCCTACTCCTTTAACTGGCGGAGAAGCCTCACAACATTTACTTACCCTTTATCCGGTGCTAAGTAAAACATCAGGTTCTATGAGAAAGAACCATTCACCAATATACTAACACCCTTCCACCATTCCTAATCTAGATATGATATAACCAACAATATGGTTTACAATACTTCAAAGATGTTTGTCCTCTACTAGGTACAAACATTTACATTTACATCATATCCACCTAAGTACTTTACTAACTTCATGAAGGAATATAAGAATGCTAAGTAGAAAGAAGCTTGAATTTAGATGCTTGGTTTTCAGTCGGACTGTAGAAACGTGCTTGTAAAATGTATGACAAGATAATACTTTAGGAGTACTTATCTTGACAATATATCTTCATAATAGATCTACAAAGACAAAGAACATAAGAGGAATAGAAGATCAGTTATACACTGATTATCTAGAAAGAGAATTGTATTTCTAAGTATATAGATTCAAGATAAATGAGTTGGTATTTATAGCCAACAAGTTTACTGTAGGTCGGTTCTTCCGGTGCTATTGACAGAGGGCGCCGGCTTGGAAAACTAAGAGCACCGGCATATACAGTAACTGAATAAATCCTTTTTCATTTTTGATAAATAAGTATGAACTTTGATAGTTTAAAGTGATTAAACATAAGTAATGTATAATCTGGAAGAAGACCTTTTTTTAAAGAAATAACTTAAAGAAATGTTTATGTGAATACCGTCTTTATGTGAAAAAGACTAGTAGAGTTGTGATTTTTTTTAAAAGAGTTTGTTGTGAAATTTACTTTGGAGAAAAAGATTATTTACAAGAAGTATATTAGAAAGACTTGTTGATATGATAAGTTTATATGTTATGGAGCAATGCAATAAAGTAATTAGAGAGTAGATTTAGAGGTAAAAACTATTGCTTGAACAAGTAGATTTAGTTTTACTTTATAGTTTTAACTTTGTCTTCGACAAAATAAAAAGAGAGATTGTAAAATATAAATAAATGTTTTTACGGTTTGCTTTGTATTAACACCATTTTATATTGATGTTTAATAAGAAAAGCCTTTAATCTATTATACCAAGCTTTGGTTGCTTGTTTAAGACCATATAAAGCTTTCTTTATTTTATAAACATGATCTGGTTTTTCAAAGTTAATGAATCCTGGAGGTTGTGCCATGTATATCTCCTCATTGATAAAACCGTTTAGGAATGCACTTTTTACATCCATTTGGAATAGCTTAAAATCTAAAGCACAAGCATAGGCTAATAGTATCCTAATTGACTCAAGTCTAGCAACTAGGGCATAAGTTTCATTATAATCGATGCCCTCTTGTTAATTATAGCCTTGGGCGACTAACCTAGCCTTATTTTGAGAAATGATTTCGTTCTTGTCTAACTTATTTCTAAACACCCACTTAGTTCCTATGATTGTCATATTCTTAGGTTGTGGTACTAACTCCCAGACGTCGTTAGCAATGAATTGATTTATTTCTTCTTGCATAGCGACTATCCACTTTCATCTGCTAAGGCTTCATTTACATACTTAGGTTCTATAGTTGATATAAAACAAAAGAAGTTACTTTGTTTATTTTGGACTTGTGATCTAGGGTTCTTTGGTTATCGGTTTACTATGACATTTTCTAATGGATGGGGGTGGGATTCCTAGTTTCCCTAATATTTGAATTATGTCGGTCAATCTCTAAAGTTTAATCCTCAATGTCATTTTCTAGTTTATCTTTTCGCTAACCTTAATTGCTTCTTCTTCATCTAAGTCATCATCCACCAAGGGTGATGTCTTAGAGGGTGGAGGAGTTTCATCGAATGTCACGTTGAAGTGATTCTTCGACTTTCCTAGTATGTTTGTTAAGGATGATGTAGGCTTTACTATTTTGCAAGTAACCTAAAAAGATACCTTCGTATGACTTTGGGTCAAACTTTGTAAGGTAGTCTTTAGTGTTTAAAATAAAGCACTTGCTTCTAAACACTCTAAAGTAATCTAAGAGTAGGTTTTCCTACCTTTTTAAGAGTTTCGTAAGGTGTTTTTTCTAAGATGGCTCGAAATAGGATTTGATTGAGAATGTATGTTGGAAGTGTCTACTGTGTACACTCAAACTTTTGTTGGTAAACAATTGCTCATTCATTCATAGTCCTATAATTCTTGAAGTGTCCTTATTTTTCTTTCAACCACAGCCATTTGATTGAGGAGTGCGTTGAGCAGAGAAGTTATGTGTAATTCCATTGGCATTACAAAACTCTCCAAATTGCACCTCATTATCAAATTCCCTGCCGTGATCGGTTCTTATTGACACTATTGTACATCCTAATTGATTTTGAATTTTCTTACTAAATATTTCGAATTGATTGAAAACTTCGGTTTTGTCCTTAAGGAATCTAGTCCAAGTATACCTAGAGTAGTCATCTACTATGACTAAGGTGTAGTGGTTTCCTCCGTAACTCCGTACGGCGGATGGACCGAAGAGATCCATATGAAGGAGTTCTAAGCATCTAGTCGTTGAGACTATATTCTTAGCCTTATGACTAGCGTGAGCTTGTTTTCCAAATTTGCAAGCATCACAGAAGTGTTGATCAAACTTAAGCGTAGGTAAGTTTCTAACTAATTCCTTAGATGCTAACGATGAATGAGAGCATACTTGGTGATCTAATGCCTATGGCCACAACGTGGAATTTTTATCAATCGTTGCCTAGTACAAATATTGGTCTTTAGCTTATTTCTCTAATTTTATCCATATTAAACTTTCTTCCTAATACCTTACCTATAACTCTTCCATCCTATGATTTCTCTATCAGGTTCTGATGAAATTTACTTTACACTTATTATCACTGTTTGTCCTATACTTAACAAGGGAAATCATTAAGTTATCTACATGTTTACGCATTATCGATCGTGAGAGAGTCATTCGAAATCGTACCTTTGCCAATGATGTTACCGCGAAGATTGGTACCAAAAATAACATTACCTCCGTTGTATGCCTTGTAGCTTGAGAAAAGCTTTCGGTTACCGTCATGTGTTTGGAGCATCCGCTATCTTTTATCCACTCACCAGGTTCTAAGTCGACCGTAAGGGCATCTTATTTATATAAGTCACACCTCAAAATTTGGTCTCTAATATAATCATGTGTCAACGTTGTTAGTGCTTACATCCCTTGCATTTGGATGCAATTGGTTGAGATGTGTGAATGGAAGACACATTTCCCATGGCATGTAACTTTGATGTTGGAAATTGTTCCAAGTTACAGGAAAGCTACGAGGTTGATTTTGTTGACCAACGTTTCTTTTCGGTTGCGGTGTTTTAGGAATGATAATAATTATAGATGGAACTCTTTCTAGTTGTGTTTCCCCCCTTTTTTTTGGGGGGGGGGGGGGGGAGTTATGATCTAAAAATTTGGTTTG
The DNA here is from genome assembly GCA_026074375.1 of Tanacetum coccineum. Classification (NCBI taxonomy): domain Eukaryota; kingdom Viridiplantae; phylum Streptophyta; class Magnoliopsida; order Asterales; family Asteraceae; genus Tanacetum; species Tanacetum coccineum. The sequence continues at coordinate 15,807 of BQNB010047518.1, read as the reverse complement.
GGAAAATCCAACTCCCAGGTTTTGACAAACGTGTACAAAGAAGCATGTAAACAACTTTGTAACACTTGTTTAAAAAACTTTTAATAATGACACTGTAGTGACATTCCATGGTTCACGGTAACTCCAATCGAACTCGCAAAGAAGCGGAGAAAAGGTCAGCGCGAAGCGTATTAAAAACCTTATTTCTTTAGGGAATTACGTAAAAACAACCCGCCTTAAACTTCTCTTGTAGTCTGTTCTAGTGGATGAGCCGTACTTCCCATGAGTCCATAGCGTCCAGTTTTTAATTCATGAAAAACAAGTTTCAGTAGTTTAGTCTTATTAATTTTTACAAAAACAGTTTTCCACGAAACAAATGGTTGGTCACTATGAGCATGCATTTAGCGTGTAAAATTAATAGACTACATTTACATCATCTTTTAGTCATATGGCATATTAAATTTGGCGCGTAAACAATTTAGACATTTAATAATCATGCATACAAAGATTCATAATCAAAAGATGACATTAAGCATACATCAAACATGTAAAATCCGAGTTCTCTAGCGAGTCTTCCCCAAATGGAGAACCATAAGACCCTCACTAGGTTTTCTGCTAAAGTGCCTAGATCGCCCCATTCACCACATATTGTGATTGAGTGGGTCTTATAGCCGGAATAGGCAATTAATTAAAAGGGATCATTCAAGCTAAATTAACAATCTTAATTTTCCTTTTAACCTATATTAACCTTTAATAGTTTTCAGGATCAATGTCTACTTATTTTATTTATCTTATGGCAAGAATCTAAATATTGTTGTCATATTTTTCTAGTAAAACATAAATAAAATATTAAACGCAGCAGATCATAGACTATGTTTTAATTATAGGCATGTAAACTAGGCATATATTAAAACAAAGCGTGTAACACATAAAGCTAAAACGAGGTGGCTCGTGATGCCACTGTTGGGATTTAAATACCTAGGTAACTAGTTTAGCCACGAGTACGCAGCGGATAGGACCTAGTAATAGCATATGGTTAACACAACAAAAAAAAAAGGTTAAATTAAAAAGAAAAAAAACGGCGTACCTTTGATAATTTGATCAAAAAACGAAACAAACAATTAAAATAATTGCCTCAACGATTTCTCACTATTACACGGACTCAAGACAACCAAAAAAACCCCAACCCGTAAAGCTTGCCTAGGCTTAACTCCACTGAACGTACAACCTATGTATTACCCGTATACACACAAACCCTTGACTTGTACTCGAAAAATTCACATAGCTCCTGCATTAGGGATTCACAACCCTATGTGAATCGCATTCTTTGTTACCTGAATTTATCAACCCGAAGACTCTTTGGGGATTTCTTAACTTCGAGCAGAAACAACAACAACCACCTTGTATACAATCTTGTGTGTCGAGCTAGGAGAGAAACAAGAATGAACAACTTAAACCTTTGATGTTTAAGCAAATTCGGTTGTGATATATAAACCGAAAATCAACAAACCCTCTTAAAGAGTTAGCTGAGATCGGATGAGGAAAAGAGACAAGAACCGAAACAATTTTAGGTATAAGGATATAGTATTTGTCGTAAGTAGAATGAAGATAGATGGGGAAGTATTTAGCCTCATCAACCCTTAGACTAGATAAACTAGGAGACGAGTCCTTGTTGCAACACAATACCTCTTTCCCTTGTTCTCCATATCCCTTTTACCGAACAAACACCCTAACGCACCTTCTAAGGAACCGGCCCCCTTTGGTATGTCCTGGGATTCGGGCTTTGTTCATTTACGGGTCCTTGTATTATTTAAGTGAAGTATAAAACGTGTTTCCGCCTTGTATTAACGTGTGTGCCCCAAATAGGCTCACATATTTTCGTAATTGTAATCGTGACATGTATCGACTTCCTATATCCAACACAACTATACGAGACAGCAAATCATCTTCAGACTCTACACCTTAATCACTGCAAGGTTCTCGAAAGATTCCCGGATGTCCCCAGGACAATGGAAAGTTTGTTGCTGTTAAATATTGACGGTTGTGACATGATGAGGACACTACCACTGTCAATCGGATTTTTTGCTGGTCTTAGAGTTTTGAGTATGATAAGTTCTAATTCCGTAATGAAGCCAGATAGAAAGCTTGAACAAATTTCTATAAACAGAATACTAACATATAATAATCTGCATATTCAGGGTATCACACATTTAAGTTCTTTGAGAGTACTGGATTTTAAAAATAACCACCTTGCAGGAGACGAGTTCTCCCATTATGATCTGCATATTTCATGGCCCTTCTTAGAAGAGATGGATATAAGTCGAAACCTATATACATCGGTACCCGCAAGCATCTCCCGGCTCTCTCATCTTAAACACCTCGACCTGACTGGCTGCATCAACCTTAAGGAACTGAATGAGCTTCCATCGCTTATTCAAGTCCTGAGGGCAGAGAGTTGCACATCTTTGAAAAAGATTGGAGATTTATCAAGTAAATATAAGTGGTTGTTTAAGATCTCACTCTTTCGCTGCCCTAAACTCCTTGATAATCAAGAGAGTCAAGGACATGTGGCTAATTTGTTGATGAAATATTTTGTGCAGGTATCTTGTTCATCTTAATTAGCCTCTTGTAATACATATTATTGTAGTGCAGTTAAAGTAGCAAGTTAAAATTATTATATGTTTGTGGATACAGAAATGTGCTGCTGTGACTCATCGATTAAGTATAGCAGTTCCTGAAAGCAAAATCCCTAACTGGTTCAGCAACAAACAATTGGGTAACACGGTCACCCTGAATATAACTGAAACTCATATCACCAAAATATTAGGGCTAGCCGTATGCTGTCTCTTTCGTGCACCATTGACCGAAACGTTTACATATCTTGAAATGGAATTCAGATTGTCAGGTGAGAAGGTAGATTTGGTTATAGTCCACCCATGCTGCTAAAAGTGCAAACACGAGTATGGACTGATACAATTCCCAATTGATCTATCTTCTGAATCTAAGTACGGTTTTTGACACGGAGGACTTACCATAAGTTTGTGGTGACTCAAGATGATATCATGAATTTGGGTTGTGTATATACAAAGATGATATCGAAGGATGACAGAACTGAGATCATGGATACCGATTACGATAATTGAAAGAGTATTGACCGTTACAGAGTGCGAGTCGGGAGGACTTGCAGCATGGAAGGTGGTTCATACCGAAATTTTCCTTCAATTCTGAAAAAACTGAAGGCCCCAAAACAGTTATAGTATGGGTATGAAGATATGTTTGAGGTATTTAGATTAATGCATGAATGAGTTTGAATCCTATTGAAGTCTGTTTTCAGTTTGTAAGTAATCTGAACGCAGTTTGAAATTTGGGAGCCACTACGTAGATGGTGGATCATCATAATAATCTTCATAATCTGAATAAAATCTATTTGAGTCACACTGGTTATAAATGAATGAATTGCTGATAAGAAAACTTAAAATTTCTAACTAAGCTAAATGATATGTTAATCCGACTTTCATTGGCACGAAAAGATTCATCTTAAGACCAATCATGGATATGTTCGTAGTCAAGAATAACATGTGCACGCCAAATTAAACGAGACAAAATATAAAATACAAATGCAGTACTAGTGATTAATATCGGAAAGGATCTTGATGTTATATGGAGTTTCTTTCTACACAACATTACGAATACAATTATTAGATGACGAAAAGTCTTTAATCAATGAACTCAAACATATTTGGACCATCATGTGCACATGCAAAACTAAGAAAGACACTATCAACATTTTCGGTCAAAAACCAGCCGGTTGACCCCGACCACAAAAGTTACATTAGAATATATATTAGGAAGCTAACCAAGTCAACCTCTTCAAAAGGATGGCTTTACCCGGTTTGAGTTTTTGTGGCGGTAGGTTCAAACCTCGTGGATTAATCGAGCAAAAGATCGGAAACCATAGTAAAAAAAAAAACTTAACATCTCCCCACCCACCCACCCGCACAATTATGAAAACACCACTCACCATCATTAAGAACAGTGTTCAAATCCAAAAGCACAACATCAGTCCTCTTCTTCAACACAAGCATTCCACGTTCAACGCCTTCATGCACGCAACTTAACACCACCTTTCTCTAAATACTTAACGCCACATGAATTCACGCGTATATACAAGAGGAAGTTTTGTATTAATTAATAAACGCCTGATAACCAGCAAAGCTAGTACTAATTCGTTTGAGTTTGTATTATATTGGTTTAAACTTTAAATGTTCAATATATTTGCAACTAACAGTCATACACGCTCATACATATATGAGAGATGATTTGCATGCTCCTCTAATTGATTGGGACACTCAAAAGTATTGTGTGTTGACATTTATACCTCTAGATCACTTCTACTCATGTTCATCACTAACATAAAGCATAAATGTCAACATACATACACTTTTTGAGCGTCTCAATCAATTAGAGAATTCGTGAAAATCACCTCCTACATATGCACCTTGCAAGAAGGCATCATATGTTTATTGTCCGTAACAACACTCTTTGTAATTGTTTGTAACTGGCTTAGACTATGTATATAAATATTACTATTAAATTGGCTCTTTGGTCTTTAAGATATAATAGCATAAGGTGTGGTGGCTAAAAAAGCCATGCCATTTGGGCCCTACCGAGTGTTACATCACTGTCACCTCATTTCAACACAACAACTCAAAATACATTTTTACTCATAACATACCATATTTTTGCCATTTGAGTCCCACCACTCACCAATTTATAATAAGAAAGGTGGGGAAAAAAATTAAAAAAACATTTTTTTACATACTAGCCGTTTGGGAACGGTAGTATCTCATTTCAAAATCTGTCGTTTTCTGCGTTGGTTAAGTGGCGAGATGAAGTGGCGAAAATGGTGGCGAATGGCTGTGGTGTCATAGCGGTGGACATGGCGAAGCCACGTGGGACTGGCGAACGCAAAATACCACCACACCCATTGCTCTAAATACACTAGGTGAAGTCGATTATACAGGTTGACGTACATGACGTCGTATGGAAATATGGAATGGACCTCGAACATGCATGAGTTGTTAAAGTTTTACCACCCTGAAGTGAAAATGTGAAGTTTTTTAAGGCTTGTTGTTGGCCTTTATTGATGCCTTGAATACATGACGTAAGTACCGTGTCAACCATGCTAGTATACTTACTACTTTGATTTACTAAACTTGTCGATCATGAGCCAGTGTACTAAGTTGACGGGCCATATATGTACTAAACTCTAGTCCAAATGTAACGAAAATAATGGAGTACGGCATCGTTGTTTGACTGGGCAAAATGATCGACAAGCTTAGTCCATCGATTCTTTCCACAACTCGGTCGTATTCAGTTGATATCCATTTTTCCGTGAGATAGCCCGTGAATGCTTTGAGTTGTCATCTTTCGTACTTTTAACCGGTGGTTTATTAAAGTGTAAAATAGTTATTTCTTTCAAACTATAGGCGCAGCCCTAATGTGAAGCGTGCTTTATAGAACGACAAACATATAGGACGAGAAACAAAATGATGTAAAGAATATTTAGTTTTCGACACAAGCAATAGAGAAACTATGAATCTCAATGATACTTAAATATTATGAAATGGTGATGATAGACTAGACTAATTAATAGGGGCGACCTTTTATTAGTGGCCATTTTTTCGCTTGGTTTTTTTCTTCTATACTTTAGTTAATGCGGAATATGATACAAAGAAAACTCGCCCACTTTGAAAAGCCTTTCGATGACGAGAGTATCCAAGGAAGGTTAAACTAGCTAGACATAATTATTGTGTCACTTTTTTTTCATTTCAATCATACTAATGTTAGTTTACAAATAAGTGGTGGTATCATTTATTTATCACTTTGTTATTAAGTATTACTAACAAACAATAACAAAGTGACATGGACGTATATTCCTCAAATGCCATTGCATAGAACCAAAATGTGCCATCGATAAAGTATTTCATTTCATTTGTAGTAATATTACTTGATTCTTGACATCTTTCACCAACCACTTCGTCATGTAACAATAACAATATACGGAGATAATTAGTTTTCTGAAAATTTTTAACGTCAATATCTTTTAATCATTCATTCCAAAATCCAAAAAGGTAAAAGAAATATCTTCTTCTTCTTATAAAACTAAATGGAATTCAATTATTAGAAATTTTAATCATTGATTTGGAGTTTTAGACACATGAAAGATATCTCATAATTTGCTTCTCAAAAATCAAATCAAGTACAATTATTATAAATTCAAATCATTGATTCCAAACACATGAAAAATCTCCCCTTACTAAAAAATAAACCAACAACTATTCTAAATTTAACTTTATCATTGATTCTGATCACATGAAAGATTTGGAGAATAAATTTCGATAATTTACACGTACTCTCGAAAACCATATCAATTTTTCTAAAGAGTAACAATTATTAAATACTTGAATCATTGATTCCAAGAACAAAAAGCAAAGAAAGAATCATTATTAGGCTGGGTAGAGTAACAAGACCAAACTCACCTTACACCTCAGCGTCACGTCAGCTATAAAATATACCCCACTTTATATAAAAATACCTCACTAAATACTCTCACATATCACAAATTAAATAAAAAGAATGGGTCCACCAAGTTACCATTCACCAGTGGTGAGTGGTTCAGCTCTGAAGCTCGAACTCACGTGTGAGTTTATGACACCGGCATAACATATTGAAAGTCATTTTGGTTTTGAATGGTGAAGAGTGCCATTAGGAGCAGAGCAGTCTTTCTTTAATCATGCTAAATATTTGTGGACCATGTGTTGAACATTAACAAAGAAAATAAAATTCATAATTTAACATTTCAGGTCTTTGCTAAAGAAAACCCACACTTCGGGTGAAACCCCAGCCGGGGAACCCGGACCAGGTAAACTACATTAGCACAAACATCAAACACTTTATTAACTAACATACGCCCACGCGCAGTTAAAAACAGACGAATCCCACGCGCCACCGTGAAAACACTACTCCCTATCATCCGGCTCGCTATTCAAATCCAAAAGCACAACATCAGTCTTCTTCTTCTCACACACTTCACCTTCAACACCTTCACGCGCCACTACCGGCAACTTTACACCACCATCACCACCTTTCTCTAAATACTTCACAGCGTCTCGCATGCGGCGTAAAATAGCAAAAAACTCCTCCACCTCATCATCATTGGAGAGCCACACCACCGTGCCCCTTCCTCTCCCTTCGCTTCGTTCTCGTTTTTCCTTCCGGTCACCACGCTGCCGCCACCGTCCACTGCCCTGCTCCGCTTCCTTTGATCTTTATCCATGCTCAATTAATATTAGAACAACAAGTTGCTATAATGAATAAATGAGCATGTATATATCACATGGATCTTTGTATTATTGGTTTGATATAGTCTATGAAACTTTAAGTTTCTTGCAAGTTGCAACTACTTCTTTCTTACAAATGTACACTATAGAAACTTTAAATCGCATCTATATGCATCAATGTATGTTGCGTAACGACTCACTTTAAGTAATAGGGTTTTTGGTGTGGACTATAGAATAATATAAAATTGACTATGGTCTTTGAAAACAGATGGTGATGTCGATCATACGAGTGGACATGATGTCATTCAACTAGGCGACACCAATAATTTGTCAGAAATTTAATTGGTTAAAAATACGGCTTATGTTATATGTACCATCTGAAACACCATTTGTACCTTCTTTAGTTTTTTGTGTTTTTCTGTGGTATTTTTTTTTATTTTATAATTTTGTATATGTTATAAAATTGTGACACGGAGAAAACGGAATGAAAAATAAGACGTTTTAAACAGTAAAATGAGTCAAAAGTATGAAACTGTTAAAAATTATGGAACAGAAACTAAACTGATAAAAACTGCGTTGCACTGTAAAAAAGGGGTACAAAAGAACTTTATATCTTTTTGGCACTATTGATGGCAGGGGAACCAATGAGGGGTACCCCTACAATAATGGGTACCCCTATTGGTACCCTGGCCCACTAAATAGTGACAAAAGGTACAAAAGATTCCTTTTGTACATCTCTTTTTACAGTGCAACGCGGTTTTTTATCAGTTTTTGTTCCGTAATTTTTGACAGTTTCATACTTTTGACCTGTTAAATTTTATATTTTTCGTTCCGTTTTTCCTTGTCACAGTTTTATAACATATATACAAATTATAAAAATACAAAAAAAAACCGCAAAAAACCTGTGGGATACAAATGGTGTTTCAGGAGGGGTACATATAACATAAGCCTAAAAATATATAATAATTTGCACATTTTAATGCACAAATAATACAAATTTTTAATGGACAAATAGAGTGTCTCAATCAATTATCGAAGTGTGCAAATCAATTCTTTAAAAAATAAGTGTAAAATGAGATTATGGGCTCGCACGTTACAAAGAAATGAAAAAAATTGTAGCTAAAATTTAAAGGGAAAATTCAATTTTTGCCTCTCCCAACAAAAATGTTGGTGATACTTGCCAAAAAAAAGTGTGTTCTTCAAATGCCCCGAGACGACTTTGGTGGCTTGGGCGATTTTCACCAAAATTTGACAGATTGTAAACGCGTCCATGCAAGAACTTGAGACACTTGCCAATTTTGATTGAAAGTCGTCTAAGTTCCGACCAGTCACCAAAAGTGCTATAAACAACGCAACTCAATTTCAACACAACAACTCAAAATACCAACTCACTCATAACACACCATATTTTAGCCGCTTGGGGCCCACCACTCACCAATTTATTTATTTTTCTCAATTTTTCACACAAACTAAATTTATTTCATTTAAATAAAAATACAAATTACAATACGGAATTTAAAAACAATACGGAATTCTAAAAACAAGAACGGAAAAAGTACATAAAAAAACTAGATTATTATTCGGTCACTGTTGAGTATATTTTGCAATGATTTTTTCTTGTCTGCTTCGGATAATGCTCGCTTTAGGTTCCGGTAGCGAATCAGCATCAATCGTGAGAAACTCCATTTCTTTGAACTCTATCATCGCCATTTCTTTTGCTTTCTTCGCCTCGTATGTAGATGTTCCGGCTTGTAATTTTGCGTCCTTAATCCTCAGATACAGAATCAGAATAAAACCCACCCCCGATGCACTTCCCCGCTGCTTCCCGTCGTTTCAGATTTGGTCTTTTTTGCGGGTCGAGTTTTGCCCGCGGGACGAGGTCTCGTATCAGGCCCGAAGTGGGAGGTTGTATTTATAATAAAAGGGGTGAAAAAAAAAGTAAAAAAAAATATATTAAATGTTTTTAGCCGTTTGAATTCGAACGTTACCTTTTTTTTTTTGCTACTGCGTTGGAGAAGTGGCTAAAACCACTTGGCGAAAAAATGGCTAAAGGTTGGGGTATCATGGCGATAGCCATATGGATGCCACATTGGATTGGCTAAACAATGGCGAAGCACAAAAATTATTACACCGGATGCTCTTATATATACCTTTTCATATCATATTTGATTCGCATCATCTTAAAAACCCATCCATATTCAATACTCAATAAAAAGCATAATTATGTCATCACGTTTTTATTATTTGGAAGAGCTAGCCGACACAACTAAAACTAGACTACAAGATATCTCAAAGTGGCAAAGGAGCTCTACAAGTTGGCCATTGATTTGATTGACGGTATGAAGCAAAGGGATATACTGATAACTGAACTTGAAGTATTGAGTGGTTATGCGGTCACTTTCAAAAGTGTGAAGTTTCTCAAGAAACTTTAGAAGGATGATATGTTTAAAGTGTTAGAACTACAGAAGACGAGTTCTCATTTGCAACTCAATGTTAGTTAAAAGAGGGATTTTGTTGATCATGTTTGATTTGGTTATGGACTGGCTAGGTGTGGTGGGCGGGGGTATTGGTTTTTTTTGTTTTGGTTTTGTGTGTTGGAAACCGTGTGTATAATCCTTAGTGTTAATCATGTCCTATGATTAACCTAGATCATTTTGTTAAGCAATTTACCATCTTTGGATTTGAACAGTGACGTGTTTGCACAAATATCGAAGTATATTATGAACTACTTACTCAGAGGGACTAATTTTCAAGGAGAATTAGACCAAGAATTTCTATGTTTATTCTCGCCTTTTTGTGTTCACAAGAAACCATTGTGATCAGAGACTTAATTTGCAACGAAAAATCAAAGAACACACGATTGTATTTGGGTTCCCAGGAAACCCTGATTTATTTTCTGGCATTTTGTTTTCTTAAAAAAACCATTTTTCACAAGACTAAATTTGCAACGAAAACTTGACTTGTACAGTACCTACAACACATTATTAGTCAAAAATCATTTAGATCGGAACACACATTTAGCATAACAACAAATCTCACACACTAGCAAACATGCTTGGACAAGCACAATGGAAGATACAATCACATGATTTCACTATCCATGATATAGGTCTTGTTTATGCTAAGCTTTTGGAGCTTTTCTTTTCTCTTTCTTTGGTTTTGTTACAAGGTTTAAAAAACATGTTTTATTTGGTTTTCCACATTCTTATGTTACATTGTTCATGCTAAAAATCCACTACAATGGTAACTTTTAATACACCCTAGGAAAAGATATCGTTTCGCAAAACTAGTAGAGTATGTTGACCTTATTGACTGTGGCTAATTTTCAATTCATGAGTTTGTGAGAGAGTTAGATGTACTAGGTTTAGGAGATAGAGTGCTTATGTTCAGCCATTTTTGGATCCCACGTGAGTCTTTGGATGATGGGTTGGTTCTGATGGAAAACGACAGTTGTAATAGGGAGTGAATTTGAAATCTTTTGCTTTAACCATTAAAGTTGTTAATAAAAATAAGTCGTAAAAACGTTTATTTATATTTTATGATCTTTCTATGTTTTGTCAATAACAATAATAAAATCATTCTATGTGTTAATACAAATAATGTCTAAAAACGTTATTTATATTTTTCCACCTCTCAACGTTTTGATAATAACAAAATGTAAAAACGTTTACGATAAAACTAAACGTTTACAAATTTTTAATCGTAAAATTCTATTTCCATGATTAGTAATGCACTTAAGGTATGAACAAACAAATCATTAAGCATGATTAGTGATCAAGAAAATATTTTTCTCTTATCCATTATATTTTTACAAAAGAATTTCACAAAATTAATTATACAAAATATTTTCTAATTAAAAGAAAAGTTTTATTAAAAACTTAAAATTTGAAATTCAAATTTCCCCCCAAAATGGAAGGTTCTATACCAGATACAACCTTCTCTACAAAAAGACAAAAAAGGAGTGTAGTCTACTGTGTGGCCCCCTTATAGGCCTGGCGGCCCCCAGATATATCTGGGACCTCCGGGACCGCTGCCAGTGACCGTTGGATTTTCCTGCCTATAAATACTGCTCCATTCCTTGCAGAAAATTAGACCCTTTTGCATGAATTTTCTCACACTTCTTTCTCTCTCTAAAAATCTTCTTTCTCTCACTAAATATCTTGATCACCAACATCTCTTGATCTTTTTTCAAGTGATCTAATCTCTTCTTCTCATCTCTTCCCTCTCATTTAAGTGCAAGAGAAGAACACTCGTATTCGCCAAGAAACGAAGTGTTGATTAGTGATCTCTCCTCTTTTCTTCTAAGTATCAAATCTCTATTGTAATTATCTTGTGTATTTATATGATTTGGATATTGTGCAAATCTGATAATGTAGATCTAGTGATCGTGTAGTAATTGTGAAGTGGTAGATTGGTTCTAGCTAATATTAGGACTCGACATTTAGCTTAGTGTCAAAAAATAACGTAAGCGACGTGTAAACGGTTTTCTCCGCATGAAGGGAGCTTGTTGACATAGTGAAATCTCGAGTAGGATACTCGGGGAGTAGAGTAGGGCGAAGAAGAGCTTCGTAGCCGAACCACTATAAATCTTGGTGTCTTGGTTTGATTGTTCCTTCTCTCATCTCTTTATATTGTTTTGATTGTTATTTACTATTAGTTTAGATATTTACTTGGTTGATTCATATTGTTGGTTGGTTAAACATACTACTCGAATCTAAGTATTTTGAAAGCAAAGTTTTAAAACGAAAACGAACCTATAAACTATTCAACCCCCCCTTCTAGTTTCCACAATTGGTATCAGAAGCCAAGGTCACTCAAGATTTTTAATATATATATTTTATTTTAAAGCTTGGATCGATCTATGGATTCCGACAAATATCTAGAAGGGCAATATATGCAAAGACCACTACTTTTTGAAAGTGATAGTTTTATTTATTGGAAAAATAGATTCGAGACATATGTTAAATCAAAAGATCTAGATCTTTGGCATGTTATTACCAACGGTGATTTTTAACCTATTGAACAAAATCCGAAAACCAAATTAGATGAGGTTATCCCTTTTGAAAAACAAAGTGATGATCTTAAAAAGAAACTTGCAAAAAATAACGAAGCTAAAATGGTTATTTATAATGCTTTGCCTAGAAAAGAATATGAAAGAATTTTCATGTGTAATACGGCAAAAGAAATTTGGAAAACATTGTTAATCACCCACCAAGGTAATAGTCAAGTCAAAGATAATAAGATCGACCTTTTGGTTCAACAATATGAACAATTCGTCATTTCCGAAGACGAATCTATAGATAGTGCTTTTGCTAGATTTAATACTATTATTACTAGTCTAAAAGCTCTTGATGAAGGTTATTCTAGCAAGAACTATGTTAGGAAATTTCTTAGGGCTCTACATCCTAAATGGAGGGCAAAGGTCACGGCAATTGAAGAGTCGAAAGACTTAACATCACTATCTCTTGATGAACTTATCGGGAACCTCAAAGTTCACGAGATGATCATCAAGAAAGATTCTGAAATAGTCAAAGCAAAAGTTGAAAGGAAATCTCATGCTTTAAAGGCTAAGAAAGAATATAGTGATGAAGAGTGTTTGTCTTCCAAAAGTGAAGACGAAGAATACGCCATGGCGGTAAGAGACTTTAAGAAGTTCTTCAAGAGAAGAGGTAGATTCGTGAGACAAACTCGAAATGACAAAAAGACATTTCAAAGAAGCCAAGATGACAAAAATGGTAAAAGTGATAGAAAATTCTTTAGATGCGGCGACCCGAATCATCTTATTGGAGAATGTCCAAAACCACCAAAAGACAAGAACCAAAGAGCATTTGTCGGAGGTTCTTGGAGTGATAGCAGTGAAGAAGATGATAAGAAAGTCAATAACAAAACGTGTCTAGTAGCTTAAGCATCAAGTGAGGTATGTTCCGAATCCTCCTACTTTAGTGATGAGAACTCGTCAATAGATGACTTAGTGCTAGATAATGAATATGATAAACTGTGCAAAATAAGTACAAAGATAATCACTAAAAACAAAAGATTAAAATCCACTAGAAATAATTTAGAAAAAGAACTTAGTGTTCTAAAGGAAAAAGTGTCTACACTCAAGAAAAACAAGGGAGTTGATCTCGAATGTGTAAAGTGTCATATGCTTAAAATTGAGAATGAAAAACTCAAAGAGGAAGTCACTAGATTAAATAAATTTGAAAAGAGCACACAATGTCTAAATGAAATGTTAAGTAATCAAAAACCCTCTGGTGAAAAATTGGGTTTAGGATTTAATTCATTTGAAGCATCATCTAGTGGAACTAAAGAAATAAAATTTGTAAAAGCTCAAAAAAGGCGTCTTCTGATGGAGGTCTCATAAATATGGGCGGCCCTTAAAGTGTTCAGGCGGGCCTCAAAACAACTATCAGACCGTGACCAGCTGGTACACCTGGATCTGAGAAAAATGTGTATTTTCAAAAATCTATTTTGGATCCTAGACCAAAACACATAATAGTAAGCAATATAAGAGTTCCCATTGCTAGTGATAATAAAGTTAAGCAATTCTATAAGCCATTATCAAAACCCGGAGTTGGATTTGCAAAACCAAATTTTAGATCAAAAACTCCACCACCTAGAAGAGTCATAAATAATTATCATCGTCCTAAAACACCGCAACCAAAAAGAAACATTGGTCGACAAAATCAACCTCGTGGTTTTCCTGTAACTTGGAACAACTTCCCACATCAAAGTTACATGCCATGGGAAATGTGTCTTCCATTTCCACATCCCAACCAATTGCATCAAATGCAAGGGATGTTTAGCACTAACAACTTTGGACCCATGAGATATTGGGGACCAAATGTTTGAGGTGTTGCCTTATATAAATAGATATGCCTTGGAGTCGACTTGGAACCCGATGAGTGGATAAAGGATAGCGGATGCTCCAAACACATGACGGGTAACCGAAAGCTCTTCTCAAGCTACAAGGCATACAACGGAGGTAATGTTATTTTTGGTAGCAATCTTCGCGGTAACATCATTGGCAAAGGTATGATTTTAAATGACTCTCTCAAAATAGATAATGTAGAGCATGTAGATAACTTAAGATTTAACTTGTTAAGTATAGGACAAATATGTGATAATAAATGTAGAGTAACTTTCTCTGAACATGATAGTGAAATTACTAAGGATGGTAAGGTCATAGGTAGAGGCATTAGGAAGAAAGGCTTATATGTGATAATAAGCCTAAAGACAAAATTTGTCTAGCAACGATTGATGAAAACTCCACGTTGTGGCATAGGAGATTAGGTCATGCGAATATGCGTCTCATTCAATCGTTAGCATCTAAGGAATTAGTTAGAAACTTACCTAAGCTTAAGTTTGATCAACACTTTTGTGATGCTTGCATTAGAAAACAAGCTCATGCTAGTCATAAGGCTAAGAACATAGTCACTAGATGCCTAGAACTCCTTCATATGGATCTCTTCGGTCCATCCGCCATACGGAGTTACGAAGGAAACCGCTACACCTTAGTCATAGTAGATGACTACTTTAGGTATACTTGGACTAGATTCCTTAAGGACAAAACCGAAGCTTTCGATCAATTTGAAATATTTAGTAAGAAAATTCAAAACCAATTAGGATGTACAATAGTGTCAATAAGAACTGACCACGGTAGGGAATTTGATAATGAGGTGCAATTTGGAGAGTTTTGTAATGCCAATGGTATTACACATAACTTCTCAGCTCCGCGCACTCCTCAATCAAATGGCGTGGTTGAAAGGAAAAATAGGACACTTCAAGAAATGAGTATGACTATGTTGAATGAGCAATCGGTACCATAAAAGTTTTGGTGTAACGCAGTAAACACTTCAACATATATTCTCAACTGAATCCTAATTAGAGCTATCTTAAGAAAAACACCGTACGAACTCTTAAGAGGTAGGAAACCTACATTAGATTACTTTAAAGTGTTTGGAAGAAAGTGATTCATTCTAAACACTAAAGACTACCTTACAAAGTTTAACCCAAAGTCATACGAAGGTATCTTTTTAGGATATTCTCAAAATAGTAAAGCCTACATCATCCTAAACAAACACACTAGGAAAGTCGAAGAATCACTTAACGTGACATTCGATGAAACTCCTCCACCCTCTAAGACATCACCCTTGGTGGATGATGACTTAGATGAAGATGAAGCAATTAAGGTTACCGAAAAGAAAAACCTAGAAAACAACATTGTAGATGAAACTTTAGAGATTGAAAAAATAGTCAATATTAAGGAATCTAGGAACCATCCATTAGAAAATGTCATAGGAAACCTTAACCAAAGAACCCTTAGATCACAAGCCTAAAACCAAAGTAACTTCTTTTGTTTTATATCAACTATAAAACCAAAGAATGTGAATAAAGCCTTAATGGATGATAGTTGGATAGTCACTATGCAAGAATTAAATCAATTCATTGCTAACAACATTTGGGAGTTATTTCCATAACCTAG
>BQNB010047517.1:0-43072 GCA_026074375.1 Tanacetum coccineum | reverse complement strand
CTCAGTCCAAAACATGGTAGGTAGTTTAGAGTCTGCCAACATGGTTCTAGCAGCCTCTATAAGAGTCCTATTTTTCCTCTCAGCAACCCCATTTTGTTGCGGGGTTCTAGGATTGCTATAGTCCCTCTTAATTCCCTTTTCCCCACAAAGTTCAATAAGTTTTGCATTTTTGAACTCTGTCCCATTATCACACCTTATTCCTTTAACCTTTTTATTCAGCTGGTTTTCTATTAAAATAATGAATTCTTTAAGGACATAAAAGGTTTCATCCTTAGTACTCAAAAAGAAAGTCCAAGAAAACCTGCTAAAGTCATCTGTAACCACTAAGGAGTAGTATTTCTGGTCAATACTCCTGATATTGGTAGGACCAAAAAGGATTTATAGACGTTATTAATGTAATTAAGGAATTATAGTTATATTCTAGTATTATCTCATTAATATAGGAATGAGATAAATTAGGAAGAGATTGATATTGATGTATATCTCTTACGAGATTTTAGTTTTCTTGTTGACCAATTTAGGGTTTCTTCTCTATAAAAGAAACCTTTAGCATTAGGGATTGGCACCGATTGCAAATTAGAAAAAAACAATTTATTATCAATAGAAAGATCCATAGAGGATCGTTGTTCATATAGTTGTTCTTCATCTTCTTTGATTCTTCATTCCCACCAAACCTAGCCTTGACTGCCATCCAGATATCCCTTGCATCATCATAATGATGAAAATCGGGCATATGATCTTCAGGTAGAGCCTGAAGCAACAAGGTTCTCACCTTATTTTCCCTTTGTACAGCAACATGTTCATCAAGAGAAACAGGAGGATGAACAATTGTATTTCCTTTTGCATCTTTTCCCAACCTCTTTGGGCTGTTCCCTTGCTGAACAATCCTCCAAAGATTATGATCAGCATTCTGTATCCAGTACTCCATCTTCATAGCCCATATCTCATATTTTTCCTTCTCTAGATAAGGAAATTTTGCATTGTTGGCAGAGATAGTGGCTGTTTGGAACTGTTGAAACTGTTGTGACTGGACATTATTAGGGTACTGCTGACCAGTCGGGTTGGTTTGTGCAGGATGAGTATGTTGAGTGTGAACAGCAGGTTGTGAGAAAGCAGTCTGAGTGAATGTAGGCATTGGTTGTATGGGTTCAGGCATGAAGGTATCATCTTGAGTGAATGAAGGTGAAGCAGATGGATTAGGCATGAAGGTATCATCTTGAGTGAATGAAGGTGAAGCAGATGAATTAGGGATAGGATACGTAAAGGGTGACTGAGTAGGTATAGTAGGCATGGGTTCTGACATAATTAAAGATTAGAGAAAACAAGGTTTTGATGTGGTACTACGTAATTCTTCTTTATCAGAGGCTCTCTCCAGGCTCTGATACCACTTGTTAGGATCTAGAACTAGATAGATCTTCTAGCCTTTGTGAATGTATAGTACTTATGTAATCACAAGCACATACGTGAGAGACTCTAGCAAATGTTTAGGCGGAAACTAAACAGTTCAATAAAGAAGAACAACAATATGAACAACGATCCTCTATGGATCTTTCTATTGATAATAAATTGATTTTGTGCTTTTACAATCGGTGCCCAACCCTAATGCTAAAGGTTTCTTTTATAGAGAAGAAACCCTAAATTAGTCAACAAGAAAACTAAAATCTCGTAAGAGATATACATCAATATCAATCACTTCCTAATTTATTCTCATTCCTTTTTATTAATGAGTAATACTAAAATCTATCTATAATTCCTTAATTACATTAATTAAGTCTATAAGTAACAAAACAGCTAGATTTTTCTCTGTCTAGCCAGGAACGAGACATGACCAGCAGAGAAAACATAATCAAACAGATTCATAACTCTGTCAGAGGAACGAGAACATGTCCAGCAGAAACATAATCAGCTGGAAGTTACTTGAACTTGCCAGAGGATAGGAACGACTTAATGCTATTAAGCAGCTAAGGAAGTGAGGTGCTTGTCATGGAGGTGCTTGTGCACATGGTTGGTTATAATATGGGTTAGAATTGAAGAGAAAGGTGTACGGGTCATGTTATGGTTCGGTTAGGGTTTATAAGAGTTTTTATGCTTGTAATTCATGTGTACTTGATTAAGAATGATAGATTACTGATCCTAGGACTTATATTAAGAATTTTAATCAAAAGTTGATAGGTGGCTTGGGTTAAAATGGGTAAAAAATGAGTTAATAAGTCGCGGGTTCCAATTAGGACACGAAATGGTTTCTTTAGGGTTTTCAAGCTTCCAATTCATTTGCATTGCTAATATGATGATAGATATATGTTTACAAGACTCCTATTAAGAGTTATTAGCAAGAATTCATAGGTGGTTTGGATTTAGAATAGGTGAAAATGAGTAAACGGGTCGAATGTTCCATTTAGGGCACATTTAGGGTTTCTTGGTTTTAATTCATGTATAATGGTAATGAAATGATGAAATGATGATTGAATATGATTGATAATGTTGTAATATAAGTTATTACAACTTATTTGAGTGTTGGTTGAGGTTTAGAATGGATAAAAATCAATAAACGGGTCATGATTTAGAAATTAGCCCGGGTTAGGGTTTCTAGGTTTCATTTCATGAAATCTTATGAAATAAAGATGATTATGGAATGTAAATGAAGTATATAACTTGCTTGTAACATGTACTTGATAGATTATACAAGATTGTTTAGGAGAACGGAGGTGAAACGGCTATTTTGAAGATCATGCTTTATGATTTGTACATTATGCTTTATAAGACTTGTATTTTGACTTGTAGGGAGTTTATATTTCAAATGGGATGTTAGATTACTTGTAGATATGCTTTAGTAACTTGTACATTTACTTTAGATATTAAACTTTCATGAAATTAGGGTTTAGAGGTTTACGATAACGGTTTAAAGCCCGTCTTGATATAACTTTGCAAATGGTACATTATTTGAGTAATGTACTTTGCAATAATGATATTAGGATATTAAATTGACATGTTATGATGTTTGCTTGACATATAAATAGATATAGATGGCATAGGTAGGTTGCGTGAGCTTGTCTACTTTAGTTATGCAAGTTATATTGCATATTGAGATATTGATAATGCAAGTAATGTAATAAAGCAAAAAATTTCCCCGTACAATTGTAATCATAATAAAATAGGTTGATTTTGCATTTGATGAAAATTATGGGTTGTTATAGTCTCCACCCCTTACAAAAATCTCGTCCCGAGATTTAGTCGACTGCTGGAGAGATGTCAAGGAATGATTATGAATTGTAAGAGAGTTGCTAATCATGTAAGATACAGATGAACATATGATGAAGGTAATAATGATAACGATTAAGTGAAGAAAAGGAATTATTTGTACAAACGGATTGAAAGAAACTTGTAACTGAGAATTTATAAATTCATAGTTCGGAGATTTATAATTTCCTTATTCAAATGAAGAAGCATCCTAATTCGTTTTAATAAGATGATCATAAATCGTCTTACCTAAGCATAAAACATGATATCAAAACGGTAAGGTGTAGAAAATGATATGATCATGAAAGGTAAGATAAATATGGAGATATTAATTGTACTGACGCCCATATAGTCGAGGATGATAATTTATGTTTCAAAGGTATGAGGAGAGTATTCAGAGTTGAATATAATGGAATTAATGGAATTGACAAATGATGTCGAGTTTTGATATCACTAGATAACAAGATGTAACGGAATCATCACTTTATTATTCCATGGATAACTTTACATATGAAACTTTTAAAAGAGTTGACACTTATACTACGTGTCTCGTAGTAGGATAAAAGCAACAAATAACAAGGATTGTAGCTTGATGTTTGGGGTTTTCAAACTTATGAAGTGTGTTTCAGAAGATTTTGGTGATGAACTTGAATATCTTCGAGAGTTGTTTCTAGAGTAGAAAAGTATACTTGTCTCTAAGTACGCCCTCCTGTGGCCTTGTTGTTTGCTTTTGAGCACCGATTTGCATAATGTCCTTTCTCTCCACAGACATTACAAGTTAGGGATACTGATTGTAGGTTGTTTCTAGTGGCTGGTCTTTTGTTTCTGCAATTCTTGGTCAGATGACCTACTCTATTGCAAGTCCGACACTTGACAGTGCAGGGTCCTATGTGATGCAGGGTGCACCTTTCACACAGGGGACGATTCCCAGTATATCCATTGGCGGTAGCATAAGTCCCGAAGGTTTCTTGCCTTCTATTCTGTTGTTGGTGGTAATCATTGTTACGGTTGTTGTTGTTATAGTTATTCTGATAGTTGTTGTTGTTGATGATGTTTCTCTTATCCTCAAGCTTTCGTTTGTGATTATTGGTTTCTTGCACAGAATCATGCCTTATTATCTGATCCATTAACCTCTGGGCTATGTTGGTGGCTTCCTCCAAAGTTTGAGGCTTCGAGGCAGTAACATTTCCTTCAATACTTCTGGGTAATCCACTGATGAAGACTTCCATAAGTTTCTCGGTGTTTGGTACCATGTTTGGGCATAAGACGGCTAATTCCTGGAATCTCCTAATGTAAGTCTTAAGATCATTTCCTTTTACAACCAAGTTGTAAAATTCGTCTTCCATCTTCTTGACTTCAGTTCGAGGGCAATACTTATTGGTTAAGAGCCGCCTTTTCAATTTAGTCCAAGTGATTTGATTGGCTTGATTTATTCCAATAGGTTAAGCGTATGAATTCCACCAGGACAGGGCATCATCGGTTAAAGTACCTGTAGCAAATGTCACTTTGTTTTCCTCGGCACAGTTGCTACGAGAAAATACCGATTCAGTCCGCTCAAACCAGCGAATGAGGCCAACTGCTCCTTCCGTACCATTGAAGTAGAAAGGTTGACAGCTAACGAACTCTTTATAGTTTCCCGTTTTTGTTACAGGAGTTCCAGTAGAGCGGTGTTCCTGTTGGGATTACTAGCACTTGCCATTGTTGCAGCTTGTGCTTTCAGAGCTGCGAAAATGCCATTAGTAATCAGTTGCTGGATGGCAGCTAAAGTTATAGTCGGTGCTTTAGATGTTGACGTCCTTTTGGGAGGCATTCTATCAACACAAGATAACGCGTTGTAAGAATGACATCACAAGTTTTGAAAGGTAATACTTAAGAAAAATGTGATGCTAAAATGCTTAAAGAGAACACCACCCCACCTTGCTTATTCTTTGAATTTTAAGCAATAGCAGGGTTATGGTATTATGTCATAAATGATGGACACGGAGATAATGATGCAAATGACTGAGAAGGATGGATGAAAGACGATGGATGGAAATAAGGTACGTAACGGGATTGCCTTCATAAATAACTTGCCTTCTTATTGTACATAGTCAAGATTTGACAAGTGTTTTCTATCTTATACCACGATCCCGTGGCAAGGAATAAAAATGACTATAATAGTTTTTGGTTCTGAGCTGGTAGATGACATTCTAAAGATCCTCCTGATCTGTTTGGTGACGAGCTTGGATTTTCTCAATGATTTGTTTAAGATCGGAAATTCTGTAGTAAGCAAAGGCAATCTTATCCTTTTGCCCTAACTGCTTCTTTTGAAGTATGATAATCTGAGTACGGATTTTCTTGAGTTCGGTCTTTAGTTTGTCACTATTTCTCCGTATGATCATTCTATCAATACGTCCTTCTTCCATTTTCTCGATGTAGTAAAGATAGAGTTCATCTAAGTAATTCAAAATATCTTCGATTTGTCCCTCATGATGATTCAGATACATCTTAATTGGACATTTTCCTATTTTAAATATCTGAGGTGGGGTAGGAGTATAAACTGAGGAAGATGGTGATACCAAATCACAGGTTTGATTCAGGGATGAATTAGATAACGTAGTTGAGGAAGAAGATGTGATGAAGCTGGGAAATATTCGATGAGTCAAAGTTAGTAAAGAATATTTCATAAGAAGAAAAAAACTTCCTCATATCGGATGTAGAGTGGTTGGGGGGGGGGGGGGGGGGAGAAGACATCGTTCTGTTAACAACCTAGTTGTAAATAACATAAGTTATTTATGTAATAGTATAATAGATATGTATATTACAATACTTGTTTCACGGATGTAGTGGCATGGAGGACTTTGATGGCTGAAAAATGAAATGTGGTTATAGTTAAGGTTTTGACCTTGTTCTCTATAACCATGGCGCTGATACCAATCTGTAACACCCCTATTTTTACAATATAGAAGCGGAAGATAATCTGGGATATTACTTCATGGATACAACAATCATAATCATAGAAAATGACTCAAAAGAGACGTTTGTTCAAAAGATACGTTATCATTCATTTCAAATCAGAGTTTTACAAAGGCAGGTCCCAAAATCTAGTTACATACAATGTGAATGATAACAAGTTTTAGCCATCTTCGAGTCCATGCCACTCCGTGCCGTATATTACTCAATAACTGTGATAAAAAAATACTAAAAAGTCAAACACAATGGTGAATGAATTATAGTTTGATAAAACAGTTTGATTACAAGTCATAGTGTAATAATTGTATAAACACAATTATTATAGAAAATGGTATTGTTATTATACACCCGTTATTAGTAATGATTGCAACGAATGCAATTATCATAGTAACAGTGTATTACTGTGTTATTGTCTTGTTTGGTCTGATTGGTCTTGTCTGGTCTTGTTCCTTGTCTAAGCACATCGCACTAACACATTATCATCAAAAGTCAATTTAATGACTTGAAGAGTTTGGAATTATTGTATCACCGTTCAGGCCATCATAATTCAGAAGTCATTCAGTAAACGTTTGAGGAGCTAGGGCACATTAAATCATAAACCCAACAACTCAGTCAGAACGTAATACCAAGATGAAACCTCTTAATATGAAGCTCCCTAGTATTATGGTACGATATAATCGGTTTTAAGCGTTTTGATAAATATCTAGAAATGTTAAGCACGAGAAGCGTTAATTAAAGTTATGTCTTGTAATGTTTTAAATATATTTTTATACTTTTTCAAAACGTTACATTTTAGACCCTTAAGAATGAAATATGGCAAAATATACCCTTGGAGTTTGCACTTTTACGAGTTTGGTCCTTCAAGTTTAAAAGATGTACAAAATAAACCTTGTACTTTGGAAAGTGACATAATAGACCCCTATAGTTATAACTTTGATAAAATGACATATTCAACCCCTTTAGTTATAAGTTTCAGAAAGTTACGATATATACCCCACTAAGTCTTTGAAAAGTAATCTCATTATTATAAGGTAAATGAGTATGTAAAAGAGTTTGTAACAAGCATGTATCCCCTCGCGGGTTTATAAAACATTCAAAAGATTGAAAAGCGAGGCTATGAACTCACCTGATAGGTAGATGTAATAAATATTCTGAAATGAAAGCTCATGACCTTATCACAATCTTAACAGGGAAGGTTGATATAGCAAAATGATAGTAAACAGCCACGTCACGCAACCTGAGTAAATATGTTGAGTCTTAGGAAGATTGTACTCTAGAACTTTAGTTTTAAGAGTTATGAGTTTGATTGAAGAGTTTGGAATTATTGTATCACCGTTCGGGCCATCATAATTCAGAAGTCATTCAGTAAACGTTTGAGGAGCTAGGGCACTTTAAATCGTAAACCCAACAACTCAGTCAGAACGTAATACCAAGATGAAACCTCTTAATATGAAGCTCCCTAGTATTGTGATACGATATAATCGGTTTTAAGCGTTTTAATCAATATCTGGAAATGTTAAGCACGTCAAGCGTTAATTAAAGTTATGTCTTGTAATGTTTTGAACATGATTTTATACTTTTTCAAAATGTTACATTTTAGACCCTTGAGTTTGAAAAGTGGCAAAATATACCCTTGGAGTTTGCACTTTTACGAGTTTGGTCCTTCAAGTTTAAAAGATATACCAAGTAAACCTTGTACTTTGAAAAGTGACATAATAGACCCCTGTAGTTATAACTTTGATAAAATGACATTTTTAGTCCTTTTAGTTATAAGTTTCCAAAAGTTACGATATATACCCCTTGCATGGATTATAATTACAAAACATGTCCAAATTGCCATGCAAGCTTATTTTAACATTTCAAAAGATATTTATAGGTTATAATAAACTAAAATATGAAGGTTTAACATAATGAAAGTTTAAAATAACGATTCGTTAAGCTAGGAAGCAAAACGGGTCGAATTAGGGTTTTAAAACGTAAACGCGTGTGTTTTAAGTTCAAATTCCTTCAATAATCAATAAAGTTATTATTTTAACATTAGTTAAGCATGCTGGGATAGATTATAATGACATTTAACCATTATGACATTTATTTTTAAGAAAAACACGAAATTAGGGTTTCAAGCGTACAATTTTGGATCAAAATGACAAAACGCCTAGTTTTTCATGAAAACGGATTAAACAAGGGTTCATGCACATTCATATGAACATTATATGAGTATAGGAGCAGGTTTGATGATATAGAACCTAGGTTTGAGCTTTGATGAACAATAATGGAGTCGTATGGGTCATTTTGGGTTGAAAACACTTCGTACGCCTAGTTTCTTTACTCCGAGGCTTCAATTCTTCAAAACTTCTGTAGCTTAATGATATTTGATGATCCTAGGATCATAAAGAGTAGATAAAGGTTTCTCACTTGGGTTATAGATAAGAGAGTTGGGTATAAATTGGAATGAAGCATATGGAGTTCTATTTATAGTTGAAATCATGCAAGGATGCTAAGGAACTCATGAGATCTGATCAAGACATGTGTAATAGCTAGAATATGATGTATAGAAGCTATAATATCAGATGTGGAGGTCTAGGAAGCTAGAATGATGGTGTGGACACCATATATGGCTGCCACGGCTATTGTGGTTAAAAAAAGACTCATGTGGCTTTGATTTTGGCCATAGAAAGGATGAAGCAGGTGGGTAAGCTGCTTGAGGGCATATTGAAGTGATTCATGGAGGTGCTTGCACATGGGAAGAGTTTTAAATGGGTAAAAATGAGCCAAGACCAGTCGCGGGTCTATTTCGGTTATATAGGGCTCGAATTCAAGTTTTTAGCTTATGTTTTGCAAGCATTGATCAAAGGGTGATTAATACATGTCCTTAAGGTCTGTATGATGAAGTATTAATGAAAGTTAGCAAGTGTTTTGAGTTAAAATGATTCGGAATTGAGTAAATAAGGTCACGGGTTCTTATAGGGTGCGATTAGGGTTTCTTTGGCTTTCTTTGGCTTATAAATCATGTACATTTAATTCAAAATGATAGAATACTAATCTAAGGTAGTATATAATGGATTACTAATGAGATTTGATTAGTGGTTTGAACTAGAATGGTCGAAATGGAAAGAATAAGCCTTGGTTTGAATTAGGGCTTGTAATGGGTTTATTAGGGTTTTCTAAGCTTATACATTGCTAAGATAGAGATAGATAATGATTTGTAAACTCATTTTATGAGTTTACAATAGCTCTTGGTTGATTGTTCGGGATTAAAATGGTCAAAAATGAGTAAACGGGTCAAATGATCCATTTAGGTTCGTTTAGGGTTTTCTAGATTTATTTTGTTGTACATTGTTGTTAAAATGGTTAAATAATGATGGAATGTGATTGATAATGTTGTAATTTATGTTATTGTAGCTTAATTGAGAGTTGGTTTGGGTTTACAATGGATAAAAACGAAGAAACGGGTCATGATTTAGAAACTAGCTCGGTTTTAGGGTTTAGGGTTTTGAATTAGGGTTTTGAGTGCAATAAGATGTATGAAAGCTTATGAATAGAATAATTTAGAAGCCCGTTTTGAAGATAACTTTGCGAATGGTACATTATAGGAATAAGTACTTTGTAATAAGGATCTTAAATATTGATTGACATTTATATGAAATTTTCTAGACATAATAAGACAGGATTGCCGATAGATAGGTTGCGTGAGGTTCGACTACTTTAGGTTAAAGACATACTGAGATATTGACAATGCAATTAATGTAATAAGCAAAAGAATATCCCCGTTAAGTATATCATAGTAGAATAGGTTGATGAAAATTCTTGGGTTGTTATAAAGGATAAGTTTTATGGTAAGTTGATTTTGGATTAGGGTAATGAAGTGCGTTCTAGTGTGAAGCAAGGAACTGCTACAATGGAAAAGTTGGTTGAGAAGCTCAGTAATGTTAGAGAAAAAGCTGAGTGTAAGAAACTAAAGAATGAACTTAAAGAAGCAAGGTTGGGCAACACATTCCTTCGTATGCAAAATGAACGAGTTGAGAAAGATCTCTATTGGACTAGAGTTCGAGCTCATGAGTTCTATCAAGAGATGATTCGTAGGGGATTTATGTTTGAAGAACGACCAAATGAAGCTATCAATATTCCGACTGAAGATGAGAAGAGTCCTTCATCGGAGCCGCAAAGATCTCCTCATGATTCGTAGTAGTTTAATTTCAATTGTAGTTTCTTTTGTTGTGTAATCACTAAACTGAGTCCTCAATTGGTAGAACTAGTACTATTGGTTGTAACGATTTGTATCATTTTATGAAACAATGCAACTATGTATTAATTCTTCATGATGAAAAATAAATGATTATCTTTTGATTACTACTTGATGTTGTGTGACTGTTGTGTGGTTGATTTGTCATTGTATCATGTTATGAGAATATCATGTTATGAATGCTTATCAGATTGTTTTCTATGTGTCATGACAGAATCATGCCTCTAAAGTCTGCACCTATGACTCAAGCTGCTATTCGTCGATTGGTTAAGGAAAGTGTTGATGCCGCTATTGCTGCTAAGCAGGAAAGGCAAGCAAAAGTCAGGAACGATGCTAGTGGATCTGGACCAGTTAGGGGTCGAGACACTGCACCTGCTGTTCGTGAGTGCACTTTTGCTGGGTTTATGAAGTGCAATCCTGCTGTCTTTCATGGGGTTGAAGGAGTTGTCGAATTACGAAGATGGTTCAAGAAAACCTGAGAGGTTTCAGATCATAAATGCGAAGGTAAAGAAGGAAAAACTTGTTGCTGCTATAATGGAAGGACTAGCTTTGACTTGGTGGAAAACTAAAGTTGCAACTATGGGTTTAGAGACTGTGAACCAAATGCCTTAGACTGGGATGAAGCAACTGATGACTGCTGAGTTTTGTCCGATAGAAGAGATACAACGTTTGGAGCACGAGTTGTGTAACTTGAGGATTAAGGAGTACGACATTGTTGCTTATACTTAGAGGTTCAATGAGCTTGCGATGAATGTGCCTGAGAATGGATTGAACCAAGAAAAGAGAAACGATTGAGCATATAATCGAGTTTTAACGGATCACCTCACTGGTGAAGTGACATCGCTAAGCCTCTGATTTGAACGGCTTATTAATGGCTCATAAGTTGATGGAGCAGAAGTCGCAAGCCAGAAATGAAAGAATTTTGGAAAGTAAGAAGCAAAAGTGGGAGAGCCTTCAAAGTGGGAATAGTAGTGGTAAGGGCAATCAAAAGGGATAACATCTGTCATGACTTTGCAAAAAACCAAAAGCAAGAAAAGCGCATCAAGGTAACCGCTCCTACTGATGGAAAGCTTCCTTTGTGTGAACGTTGTTTTACTCGCCATGTTGGTCAGTGTACGATTAAGTGTCACAAGTGTAGAAAAGTGGGACACAAGTCAAGGTACTGCAAGGAAAAGAGTGTTGCTATGGGTGCTAACGCTCAACCTATTTGGACTTGTTATGATTGTGGCGAGCAAGGTTATACAAGGAACTGATGTCCAAAGAAGGTGAAGCAAGAAGAAGTTGGAGAAGTTCGTGGTCGAGCTTATGCTATTAAGGACGCTGAGCCGAAAGGTCCGAATGTGGTTACTGGTATGTTTCTGCTAAATAACCGATATGCTTCTATTTTATTTGATTCTGGTTCTGATAGAAGTTTTGTGAATACTAGATTTAGTTCATTGCTCGATATCAAACCGATTAAAATAGAGGATAGTTAAAAGGTAGAGTTAGCTGACGCAAGGGTAGTTAGTACGAACACTGTTTTCAAAGGTTGAACTTTGAGTCTAATGAACCATGTTTTTTGAAATTGATCTTATGCCGATTGAGCTTGGTACGTTTGACGTCATCATCGGTATGGATTGGCTTGTCAAGCATGATGCTGTAATCGTCTGTGGCAAGAAAGTTGTTCGTATACCATATGGGAATAAGACGTTGATAGTCGAAGGTGACAAAGGTGTGTCCCGATTGAAGGTTATTTCGTGTATCAAGGCTTGTAAGTATGTCGAGCAAGGTTGTCATTTGTTTTTGGCACACGTTACGAAGAGCAAGTCGAAGGAGAAATGAAGGGAAGATGTGCCTATAATTCGTGACTTTCCTGAGGTGTTTCCTGAGGAGTTTCCAGGACTACCACCGTCGAGGCAAGTAGAGTTTCGAATTGATCTAGTACCGGGGGGCTGCACCTGTTGCACGTGCACCGTATAGATTGGCACCGTCTGAGATGAAAGAGTTGTTGGTACAATTGAAAGAGCTGTTGGAGAAAGGATTTATTCATCCGAGTTTATCATCGTGGGGAGCACCGGTTTTGTTTGTGAAGAAGAAAGATGGATCTTTTAGAATGTGTATCGATTATCATGAATTAAACAAGTTGACTATCAAGAATCGTTATCCTCTTTCGATAATTGATGATTTATTTGATCAACTGCAAGGTTCTAGCGTGTATTCTAAGATCGATCTGCGATCAGGATATCACCAGTTAGGCATTAAAGAGGAAGACGTTCCGATTACTGCATTTAGAACTCGGTATGATCACTTTGAGTTCCAAGTAATGCCGTTTGGATTGACTAATGCGCCTGCTGTGTTTATGGACTTAATGAACCGAGTATGCAAGCCATATCTTGATAAGTTCGTCATAGTATTCATCGATGATATTTTGGTTTATTCCAAGGACGAAGAAGAGCATGGGAAACATTTGAAGATTATTCTGGAGCTGTTGAAGAAAGAGAGATTGTATGCCAAGTTTTCAAAGTGTAATTTTTGGCTAGACTCGGCATAATTTTTGGGTCATGTGATTGATCGTAGTGGTATTCATGTTGATCCTGCCAAGATCAAAGCTATTAGGAGTTGGGCTGCACCAACGACGCCGACGGAGGTGAGACAATTTCTTAGATTAGCTGGGTATTACCAGATGTTTATTGAAGGTTTTTCTTTGATTTATAAGCCGCTGACTAAGTTGACTTAGAAAAATAAGAAATACGATTAGGGAGAAGAAGAAGAAGCTTTTTAAACGTTGAAGCAGAAGTTGTGTAGTGCACCGATTTTAGTGTTGCCCGAAGGAACTAAAGATTTCGTGGTGTATTGTGACGTATCTCTTAAGGTTTATGGAGCCGTGTTCATGAAAAGAGAGAAAGTGATAGCGTATGCTTCTAGACAATTGAAGGTCCATAAAGAGAATTACATTACTCACAATTTGGAGTTGGGAGCCGTTGTTTTCGCTCTTAGATTATGGAGACATTATTTGTATGGAACGAAGTGTGTGGTTTTCACCGATCACAAGAGCCCTACAAATAATAATTTTGAAATCAGAAAGATTGACTGAGACAAAGAAGGTGGATTGAGTTGTTGAGTGATTATGATTGTGAAATTCGGTATCATCCTGGAAAAGAAAATGTTGTGGCTGACGCCTTAAGTCGAAAGGAAAGGGATAAGCCATTACATGTTCGAGCTTTGATGATGACTGTTCACAATGATTTACCTAAGCAGATTCGTGAAGCTCAGGAAGAAGCAATAAAAGGAAAGAATGTGAAGGCAGAAAAATTAGGGAGATTGATTAAGCCGATATTTGAATTTTACCCTGGTGGAACGCGTTGTTTTGGGAATCGTGTTTGGTTGCCGCGATACGGTGGATTAAGAGAATTAGTTATGCATGAGTCGCATAAGTCCAAGTATTCTATCCATCCAGGATCGGATAAGATGTATCAAGATTTGAAGTTGTTGTATTGGTGGCCAAATATGAAAGCGGATATTGCCATGTATGTTAGTAAGTGTTTAACTTGTGCGAAAGTTAAGGCCGAGCACCAGAAGCCATCTGGGTTGCTGCAACAACATGAGATTCCTGTTTGGAAGGGGGAAAGGATTATTATAGATTTTTGTGAGTTGATGCCGAAGACCGTCAAGTGGGTAAGATATTGAATTATGGGTATTTATCGACCGACTGACCAAATCATCTCATTTCATGCCTATGAAGAAAATGAATAGTATGGAGAAACTCATGCGACTGTATTTAAAGGAAATAATGTGTAGGCATGGTGTACTTGTTTTGATTATTTTTGATCGAGATAGCCATTTTACATCTAATTTTTAGAGATCGCTTCAAGAGGCGTTGGGGACGAAATTGGATATGAGTACCGCTTACCGCCCTCAAACGGATGGTCAAAGTGAGAGGACAATACAAACGCTGGAAGATATGTTGCGTGCTGTGTGGATTGTCCTTATGGATAGTAGTTTGTGATCACCATTGCATAGGTCGACGTTCTGCATCACAACAATAGTTATCACTCAAGTATTAAGGATGCACCATATGAAGCTATGTACGGAAGAAAGTGTAGATCGCCTGTATGTTGGAGTGAGGTTGGGGATAGCTAACTCATCGGTCCAGAATTGATTCACGATACAACTGAGAAGATCATCCAGATTAGGAACTGTTTATTAGCTGCTCGTAGTCGCCAGAAGAGTTATGCGGATAGAAAACTTAAGCCGTTAGAATTTGAAGTTGGTGATATGGTATTGCTCAAGGTATCGCCATGGAAGGGCGCTGTGCGTTTTGAAAAGCGCAGAAAGTTAAGTCCGTGTTATATTGGGCCATTCAGGATTGTAGCTAAAGTTGGTCCGGTTGGATCGTTTTACTGAATAGATCTTAACCTTCAGCTTGCAAAGAGTTTGCTCCTTTAGATAATTCTAAAGCAACAATAATGAAACACTGAGTAAACACTATTGATTATGCGAAATCTAATCAATAATGCTAAGAAGAACAATATTAAATATCACAAAAGAACTTTTATATTAAACCTTAAATCTGCCTAGGTTACAGATTACGAGTTATAATTACTATTCGATCTCTATGATCTGTGTAGAACTATATCTACTAACTATGCCTAGGGTTCCTTTTATAAACTAAGGAAACCCTAATAGGCTTTACAAAATGAGTACAAAGATCATGCATATCCTTTCCTAAGATATCTCATGCATATCTCATAAATGGTACTAACTATTTATACTAACGGTACAACTATCTGATCAGTACATAACAATTTTAGTACTGTCAGAAACTAATTACAACTATGCGGAACTAAGTAATATAACTTAGCGGTAACAAGTCAGGAATAGCATAATTCCAAACAATCCTCCCCTAAACATGATTGTTAACTTGTTTATAACTTTATGTTCATTGTGGAAACATCTTGAACTCTTGGAGGATGTATCCAAGACACCTGTCAAATCTGATTCTTGATCTTTGGATAAATTTAGACATCATTTAGCTATCCTTCTTCATCAGAACTGCAACACCAACTAATTTGGCTTTGTAGTTTTTGGCAAACTACCAGCCATTAACGGATTTGATATTCCTTTACCATACCGTTTCTCTGGGATGCCAATTCTTTAGTGTAAACAACAAGTGAATTGATAACCGTTATAGTTTGAGTAAACTATCAACTATCAATGGATTGATTAGGATTATTTACAAAGCCGTTTGCTTTTGGACTATCAATGCTCATGCCATAACCTGGTGGCAATTAATAACATATAGTTTTTAGCAAACTATCAACTATCTAACAAATTTGATTAGTCATTACAAAACTGTTTGAGTCCTGGACTAGCCAACTCTTAACTGTGAAGCAAGGTGAGTTGAGAACCAATAATTTTTGGTAAATTGTCAACCATAAACGTATTTTGAGAAGTCATTACCATAAGTCCGTTATGCTTATGGACTAGCCAGTTCTAATGCCATGTTAAGGCATGGAGAACTGATGACCATTTGTTGTGTGGTGGTTTACCAACACCCAAACCCTTCATCAATCCATTCTCAACATTACTCCTCATTATGATATATTTTTGCTTAGATAAATCTTTCCAATTGTAGTGCAGGCAGTTCCCTATCCTCTTCCAACCCTCCAATCCTAAATCAAGCATTTGTTGCAACAATTCCTTGGAGAGAGGATACCTTCTTTCAACTAGCATGTAGATGACTGTCCCATCCTTAAGCTCTAGTATGCAAACTCTACAAGCTTCATACAGTCTCCATCTGACAATCTCCCATTCTTGTTGATTGTTCTAGAAATCACCTTGACATTTCTCTGTTGAGGATTACTTCATAAATCTTGACAAGCGTCTCCCCAAAGAATCAACTCAAAATCTTTCTTGGTATGATTTCTGAGTACTGCTTCATCACCAAGTCAATATAAATTTACACAAATCCTTCATCAAGAAATGTGTAGTACCTCCATTAGATAGTTAAATGCCCTAAAGTGCCCATTAACTCTGTAGATAACAAGGTAATTCCTATCTGGTGATGAAACCTTGTGCAACCTATAGCAATAAAAGATTTTGTCTCCATAATTTCACTATCTATGGTACCCTCAAATGTAACAATCTTATACATTGTTTGTGTTCATCATCACTATCATCAACTGGTTGTGGTCTGTGGCCTTTTCCTACATCATCTTCATTAGGACCACTCTTTCTTTCTTTGTACCTTGCACTGGTCACTTCTTGTTCAGGCAGGTGCCATTGTTGTGTCTTCTTCTCTTGGGTTTTATTGAATCCCTCTTCATTTAATCCTCTTCTTTTCCAGGGTCTTTTTACTCCTTAATTTTTTCTCCTCATCCTCAGCAGTACAATAAGCAATAAAGTTCTGATCTTGCCTCTTTAATCTTTCATATAAAACCTGTATTTCTTCAAAGGTTTTGGTCTTCAAATCAGAATGCTTCTTTCCACCAACATGCTTCAAATAGGTCATCATTTGGTTTCTTAGCTGATTTCTTGTAGGTGGTTTATTTCTGATAGCTTCAGACCTTTGTTGAGCAAGAAATTTCCTTTGTGCAGCAATGGTATCATGAAGAAATTTTGCTCTTTGTTCAATGGTAAATTCTCTCTTTCTTCCTTTTGAAGCTCCTCAGCAAGAATCTTGTCTGTATTTATTCTTGCATGTATGAAATCATACTCATTAGTGAGAGCAACCTTAGTAGCTTCTTCTTTAGCTAACCTTTTCTTTTCCTCTTTAGCTTTCCATTCTTCTTGAACCTTTCTGGCTGCCTCTTCATCCTTAGCAAGCATTTTAAACTTCTTTTAAGCTTCAGTGATATCAACTGATTCAGTATCAGATTTACCTTCTTCATCAATCATCTTTTTTCCTTTATCTTTTGGATCAATCTTGGGAAGAGGCTTCAATGTTAACATAGATCTTGTTGAAGTAGGCATTGGTCTCTCAGTATCTTCAGCATTCCTAATCTCTACTCTTTTTTCCTTTTCCTTCTGTTTATTCTGACTCATTGTGATGAGAACTTGTGCAATGGTCTCATCATCACTAAATATTGGATTGGAGTAGATAGTTTGAATTATGTTGTTGTAGGATGTTTGAGAGAAACTATTGTCCCTATCAGTTTGATCGCAGTACCATCACCATGTCTATCGGTACTAAATTTTGTATTGTCGGTATCTCCTTCTGCTTGTCAGAGTACTATCATTCTCTTGTCGTTAGCCCCCCCCCCCCCCCCCCCTGGAATTGGACTCCCCCCCTTCATTTGGCTTGACAGTACTAACAGGAGCTTCAGTACTTACTTCCTTATCTGCACTTTCCTTCTCTTCTAACACCACAGAGCTTGTCCTCCCCTCATCTTAATCATCCTCAGTCTCCATGTAGTCCAATGTATAATCCACATCCACAAAATCATCAAGATCTTCAAAATTTAGATCTTTATGCACAGATGGTTCACCCTTGGAAGATTTGACTGATTTCCTCCACTGTTTGGATACATACTTCTTTTGTACCCCCTTTTCTTTAGAAAGACCTTCCTTGCTAATCATTTTCTTCATGCAACACTCATCATCCCAGGCTTTGTGATGTGTATAATGGTTTGACTCCTTTCTTTAGCTTCTTGACCTGAGCCTTCAAAGCTTTAATTTCTTTAGCCTGAGCTGTGACCTATTGACATAAAGACACACAAAGGTCATATACACTTTGGAGTCTCAGACCATCCTCATTCCCTGATAGGGATGTATCATTGGATGACTGACCTGCATGATTCCCACCAGAAACCTCTAGATTGGAATCAGGAATAGCTATAGAAT
The DNA here is from genome assembly GCA_026074375.1 of Tanacetum coccineum. Taxonomy (NCBI): domain Eukaryota; kingdom Viridiplantae; phylum Streptophyta; class Magnoliopsida; order Asterales; family Asteraceae; genus Tanacetum; species Tanacetum coccineum. Next base: position 24,819 of record BQNB010047517.1, on the reverse strand, counting down.
GAGAAGGTCTAGAAGAAGGGTCAGTATGTGTTTGAGGTTGGTCTTCACTTGGGTAAGGAGGAGAGGGTATGGGTTGGGAATCAGATGGTCTTTCTGAAGCCTCACCCTCATCCTCTATTTGTTAACCAAATAAATCAAATACAGGTGTAACCTACCTAAAAGTTCTTACCCTATTTTAACCATAAATGTCAAGACCTTTTTAGGTAAGGTTGGGACATGAAATGGTCCAAGGGGACAGGTACATCTTTTAACTGATTGCTCAAAAAGATTTGTAAAAATCTTGGATACATTACAAACTTCTTAGTTGCATCCAAGTGTCGTATCATGCCACCAAAAATAATTTTTGAAAATTGTATTTCTGATTAGTGGCTAAACAAATTACTGTTGTAGCAATATTAGTGGAATTTTGATCCAAGAGGTGCTTTTAGAATGAATGCAGTGATTCATGGTATGAAAAAGAAATTTCCATTGGGGTGAAAAGAGGGCTTTGTTAAAAGTTAAGGTATTCAGGTCTCCCTCATACCCCATTAGCTGAAGATTATCAAATATAGCCTGATTATTCAAAGAATCTATCCCATCAGCATCATCAAAAAAAAGATCACATCTTATTGATGCCTCTGAGATAGTCACAGGCTTGCCAGCAACTGTGGCATCTATATAACTAATGTTGTTGACTGTTCCTAGACTTAGCATCATCCAAAACTGTTCAACAAATGAAGTTGAGACTGTGGGACTTACAGTGAGTGCATAAAGACTTTAAACTCCATGTGAAAAGGCCATAATCAGATAGAAACTCTGTATTCCATCCGTCTTTTTCCAATAGGCCACCATATTGTGCTGTAGAACATAAATCCCAATCTACTATCGTTAATTGATTTTGGAATCTCGGTGATGAATAATTAGGGGTTGTCAATTGAAATCGAATTAAGAGAGCGAAGAAGGATCAATTGTGTAATTGAGATGGGTATTTATATATAGCTTGCAGTCCCCAATGGCGAAGAAAACCGCTAAAATTAACACTCTAGACCCCTACGGTATTTTCTCTAAGGGACATTATAGGGTACAAATTTTGCTTGTCGGCACTAACTATTAAGCCAATCTCGTACTAACTTATTTGTTAACCAAAAATCAAACAAGATTGACAATACAAAACTCTTAGTACCATCCATGGTCTCTCTCAAAAACTCTCTAGAACCCAAATAACTGCAATGAAAGACATCACCATTGGCAAAATCGGCTGCTCACTAACATACAATACAAACAGTACAACAAATCAACTTGCCTTCCCCGTTAATTGAAGCTATAGATTTAATAATCTCAATCTAACCACCAAAAGTTAAATCTTGTGACATCAAATCCTTTGGTGAGAAGATCTGCAACATTATGATCAGTGTGAATCTTGATAACTTCAATTAGTCTTTTCTCATAGCAATCTCTTATAAAATGAAATCGAATCTCAATATGTTTGGTCCTAGAATGAGCAACAGGATTCTTAATAACACTTATAGTGCTCTCAATAACAATATGGATTTTGGGGTTCATAGAAATTGAAAAACATAATCCATCATTGATTCTGTATTCATAATTACTTGCCCCATACCAATTAGCAGCTACAACATATCAGCCTCGGTATTAGAATTTATGACACAATAGTTCGCGTCTTGCATTGCCCAAGATATCAAACTACTAAGCCAAGAAATTGACAACCACCTGTTGTTGAATTTTCTAGTCAAGACTAGCTCCGTCCATAGTCACTGTCTGCGAAAGCATCTAGTTCCAAAAGAGATGAATCCCTATGATCCATAAACTAATTTGTGGTTAGATGTTTGAGATACAAAAAAATCCTTTTACTGCATTTAAGTGTTGAGGCTTTTGAGTGACTTAAAAATCTAGCACAGGCACAAACATCCACCCAAGCAAAACAAAATGTCCTGCCGTTGATGTAGTCAAATACATTAAGAGCCAATCATAGACCTGTGGAGACATGTACACTACATCTACCACCATCTTCATCAATGACCAGTGGTTTATTAGACGCAATAGGAGTATATCTGTTCTGATGGACCAAAATCAAACTTCCTTTAAGATGTCGAACAACAAACATGACTTGACTAATAAAGAATCCATCAATTGTGCTTCACCTGCAGTCCCAAAAAGATGTGAGTTCAAGCTCATTTGGAATTTTTTGTGCTTACAGTCTTCAAACTCTGTACACATAGAATTCTTTGTAGAACCAAAAATAATGTCATCCACATACACTTGGACTAACATAATGTCATTCTTATTCTTCTTGATAAACAATGTTTTGTTTATGAAACCTCTCCTGAAACTATTTTCCATCAGAAAAGAAGAAAGTGTCACATACCAAGCTCTAGGGGCTTGATGAAGACCATAAAGAGATTTAATTACCTTATAGACTTTGTTTGGATGAGCAGGATCAACAAAGCATGGAGGTTGATGGACATACACCTCCTCTTTAATAGTGCCATAGAGAAATGCACTTTTAACATCCATTTGGTAGACAGTAAATCCCATGTATGATGCAAAGGCTAAAAATAACTTGATTGCCTCTATCATGGCAACAGCTGCAAAAACCTCATCATAATCTATTCCTTCCTCCTGTCTAAAACCTTGTGCTACAAGCCTAACTTTATTTTTCACAACAATACTTCTCTTATCCATTTTATTTTTTAAGACCCACTTTGTGCCAATCTCCTTTTTCCCATATGGCAAATTAACAAGTATCTAAACCTTCTGTAATTTGAACTGCATCAATTTCTCTTGCATTGCTTCATCCCAGCTTTCATCTTGTAAGGCTTATGATATATTCTTGGGTTCTTCTTGGGAGAGAAAGCATGCTAATAAACAGTTCTGATGATCTTTGTGATTAGTTCTATTATGTTTGGAGATGTAGCTCACCAATGCTTGTTGTGCTGAAGAAGCCTTTTGAATATTTCCTCTTGTTTGAATTGCTAACTTAGGATCTCCTAGAATTTGATCTTTTGGATGATTCTTATGAATTCTGAGTGTGGGAATAGGACTGACATTAATTGTGTCATCCATATTGTTGAAATCAACTACTGCACCCACATTCTCATCATCATAGGCTCCATTAAATATGCCATCACTTGAAAATGCATCAGAATCATCTTCTAAACCAGGCATATTTGGATCAATAGGTAAATCAGCAATAGGGAGAGTAGATGCATCAATAGTTATTTTTCCTCCAAGATAGACAAATGATGATTCACCAGCATTTGCACCTGTGGGAGTACTAGCAGCACTAACATATGGCGTGGTAGCAGTACTAACAGATGACCTACCAGTACTAAGTTTGTTAATACTGGTAGTTTGAGTTGCCCTCTTTTGAGATGCAATATTCCTCTTTTCTTCTTCAAAAGCTTGTCTTGTGGCATCATCCAGAACTTTAGCAACCACTTCTTGAGCAATCATCTTCTCAAGTTCATCATGCAAGACTTGTTCATCTTCTGTTATCTGATGTTGTCCTTCCTTATCAGCAACATCTTCTGAATCTTTTACATCATTGTCTTTAGGAGAACTTTCAGAAGGTATTTCATGTGCAGCTGGAGCAACATCTTCTACTGGAATCCTTGTCCTATGAGGTTGTAGTGGAAGCAGTATGTATTCCTGAGTAGGTCCTTTATCCTGTCCTGATGAACCTGCAACATAAGAATCTTGTGTACCTGCATCCACATTAACCTGATTTTCTACACTAACAGGAATATAGTTCATTGAATTGGTGAGAAAATCAAGATCAAACATCCAATTAGGACCAGTTCCTGCCACATTTGGTTGATCTTCAAGAAAATCAATGTGCAGATTCTCTTCTACCCTTTTGGTCCTTTTGTTGTATACTCTAAAGGCTTTACTAGTGGTAGAGTATCCAAGCAAATAACCTTCATCAGATTTTCCATCAAATTTGCCCAAGGAATCTAAGGTGTTTAAAATGGTCAAGGGGCACCCAAAAGGTCTCATAAAACTAATACTAGGTGAGTTACCTATTAATAGTTCATAAGGTGTCTTATTTTGAGGTTTGGTCACTAATACCCTATTCAGTACATAGCAGGCAGTATTTACTGCCTTTGCCCAAAATGGGATAGGAAAAACATAGTTCTAGCTGCCTCAATTAGGGTCCTGTTTTTCCTTTCTGCAACACCATTCTGCTGTGGAGTTCTAGCCACACTAAACTCCCTTTTTATTCCTTTCTTAGCACATAATTCATTCATAGCATGGTTCTTAAACTCTGTCCCATTATCACATCTAATGATTTTAACATTATGATTCAATTGGTTTTCTAAGCCTATGATAAATTTACAAAGGATTTTAGATGTTTCATCCTTGGTAGCTAAGAAAAATACCCAACTAAATCTGCTGAAATCATCAGTCACAACCAAACAGTACCTTTTCTTGTTAATACTTTCTATAGAGACAGGTCCAAATAAGTCCATATAAAGTAATTCTAGGGGCTTTCTGATGATTCTTTCTAACTTGGCCTTACAGGAGGCCTTATGTTGCTTACTGATAACATTAGATTTACCTTTAGAACAACCGATTCGGAGGTATGGTAAAAGGGAAAAGAAATTGATCCATGTTTATTAGAGAGAAAAGGATAAGAGATGGTAAGTTATATGTATGCTTGAGAGAAAAGAGAAAACACACACTCACTCACACTTTACAAAATGTGAACTTCTACCCCTCAAAGGAAGTATGGAGGGGGTATTTTTAGTCCCGACATCGTCTAGCTAAACTAACCCTACCCGACTATAAATGATAAATGTAATTCCAGATTAGTCACCATATTTTAAGGCTAACAATCTTCCCCCAATATGTGGACATACGAAATTACTTACAATGTTCCTATCAGGTACAAATACAACACAAATAAAGTCTTCCAAAGCTGAAGATGTCTTCTGAGTACTCTTTGTCTTGAAACTTGTACTCCAGCTTGGATCTTCAGTGTCTTTACTTGTACATGAACCATTGTAGTATGCATGAGTTGGATTAACTTCCCCCAATCCATGCAGCATGTCTTGAAAAGCTTTCTTCATAGACTCCTTTTTGGCAAAGTTTCTGAATCAGCTTCCCCCTAAACCAACATCCCTATCTTAAGCAGATTCTGAAACTTTGTTGTAGCTTGAACTATCTTCTACTTGTCATTGACGTGCACAGCGAAATTTTGTAGAAGTCAAACCACACCAACGATCACTGCTTCTTGTCATTAGGGCTTGGTGAATATTTGTTCGGGGTGCATGCGAGAAATCAGCAACTGTTCTTCTCACATTTGCAGAATACTTCATAAACCATACTAAGTAAAGTAGTATACACTAATTCCCCCTAGAAGTCGACATGGTAACATCAAAGTCAATTAAGTCCCGGATGTACACGTTTTCCCCCATGATGGTTGCGAACTCTCGGAGGCATCATTGTCGTGTACGTCCATATACTCGAGAATTTCTTGTCATAAGCATAAATCTTGATATACAAAAGAATCATTACCCTCTTGACTTTACAAACCGTAGAGGAACTGAAGCAAGAATCAAGAACACTTGGTATGATCAAGGTCTTGTGAATGAATGTCATCGAAGAACTTTGAAGATTTTGCTTAGACTGTGAAGTATCTGTTAAAGGGGTGTTTTGGTTTAAACTTAGTTTTATGGGTATAAAAGTGGTCAAAAAATTTGTTTAACACGTGAATCATCTTAGTTTAGCTTGATTATCATAAAATTCATTGTGTTTTACCAAAAGATTTTTAAGGTTTTAAACTCATAATCAAGGTTTTGTGAACTTATGTGTGCAATCTGTGAACTCATAGCTTATTTAATTAGCTTGTATGATTAGGTCTTTGAATCTGGTGTTTTCAAGTGTGATTTGTGTTTATTCATGTGTTAAAACAAGTTTTAAACCAAGTCTCAAGTCTGCTAGTGAATTGTTTGTGTTGTCAAAAACTGTATAAAAGTTAAGTTTTCAGTCAAATAGCATTTCATTTACTTATTGTGGCTTATCCTGAATTACAAAATGCTTTGAAAGTTGTCATGTGTTTCTTTGAGGTCTAAATTTGTGATCTTTTTTTGTGGTCCGAAAGTCCCGATAAGGATCTGTTTGTTAGCTTATTTTTAAGCTTAAAAGTAGGGTTTTAAAAAGTTTGAAATATTAAGTGTTGTTGTCTGTGTGAATCAGCTTATTCTCATTGCTTTTTCATGGCTTATTGTTGTTCAAAATGTGTGATTTGTGTTCCTAGTTGCTTATTGGGGTATAAGCTTGTTGTGTGTTCAGTCTCAGACTTGGGCTTATTCAATAAGCCCCTTGTTTTGAGCATAAAAAGGTGTTTGAATTTGTTTGTGATAAAATCCTCAAAAAAGTCTAAGTGTTGAAACTGCTTATCTTATTTGTGCTTAATTCGGGCTATTTTATAAAGTTTTAAAAAATTATTCTTCTTAAAGTTGTGTGTTTACAGCTTATTTATAAGTTGTGTAAAAAAATTTAAAAAGATTTGGGAAGTGGGGATATCAAGGGTGAGCAAGGCTCGAACCCGAGACCTCCCCACCTCAATCAAACCTCTCACACACTGCACTACCACTCGCCTGGGACTTTTTTGGTTATTCCTTGCAAACATTTATCATTTATACACATTTCTGGTCCCATTTTGCAATAAAAAGCCGTAGCTTGTTTTGGCTTATTGTTAGCTTATTTGATAAGCTGGCTTATCCAGCTTATTTTTCCTAGGCCCTTTATACCATTTAGGACTTTTACGCAATTTTTTAGATTTTTCCTTAGTTGTTTAATATTTTTAATTAATTTTCTTTTTTGAAATTTTTTAAAAAGTCATTTAAAATTAGTAAATTAATTCAGAAAATTAAAAAAATAGTTTTTAGTTTTAGAATTAATATTTTGAGGTTTACAAAGTTTAAAATCATTTTCATCATTTTTAGATTTTAAATTTCATTTTTAGCTTTTTTAATTTAAGTTTAGAAATTAGTTTTAAGTTATAAAAAATAGTTTTCTTAGTTATTATCATATTTTTGACTTTTCTAAAGTAGAAAATCATTTTTTGAAATTTTAGGTATTAATTTGATTATTTTCTAGAATTTTAAATAGATTAAATAGTTTTAATTCAAAAAAATTACTATAAAGTCAAGAAAATAATATAAATTCCCTTTTTAGAACTTTTCCTTTTAAATCATTTTAGAGTTTAGAAAACTAAGTTTGTATTTTAGGTTCATTTTTATTTAGTTGATAATTTAGACGCTTTAGATTCTCGTTATTTAAAATTCTTTGTTAATGGCCTTATTTGTTAAGTATTAGCATGCCTTTTTTGTCTTTCCCGTAGAATTAGAAATCAAATCCAATCAAATCTTGTTCTATTAAAACATCAAATATCAAACCGACTTTCGACTCTCAAATTTGCACTCCTCGTTGGGAAAAACAACCCGGGAATATCATATACTACTCGAATTTCATTGATTTTCTTTCTTTAAACCTTTTCAAGGGTCACTTAATTTGGTTTGGTTAATATAAGTAGTATTATTATTTATATATACCTAAAGTCATAAATCAGTGCCTATATGCAACGAATGTGGAGTAACGGTTAACTCGACTCTAAAATAAAAACCTATGAGTTAACCCAAACGCTCCTTAATTCAATTTTGCTCATCCAAACATGTCGAAAAATATTCATTGATTAAATATTTCGAATGATGTTTATGAGATCATTATGCATGAATGCAAAAATGTTTTTAGAGGGTATTAACAATGCATTAAAACATTTTTATGGTGTTCCTAACGTGAGTAATTTCAAAAAAATTAGGGTTTTTGTTCATATCAAAATTTTTGACAAACACACTCAATTATGCAAATCATATGTCTATAGGAAGCAAAATAGTTATACATTGTGTTATTATAGTCCTAATTGCACACAATTAAAAGAAAAATGAGAAATCCCTAATTTTGAATTTTTGTTCAACATGAACCCTAGACACAAATTTGAAAGAAAATAGACAAAATGACTTACAATTGATGATCTTTGTGATGTTAGGATTGATTATTGGAGTTGATTTAATCTTCAATTTTATTTTAGTGCTTGATTTTAGGATTTGGTGGGTTTTGTATGTGTTTCGTCGCTGCAGGTTTTAGGAGAAGGGGGTGTTTGTTTTTTTGTTTAACAAAAAGAGGGATGCAGACATATCGTTCATCTGGTGGCGGTCCAATATCGATATAGGGGCCGCCTGATTTAATCAAGGGGTCGCCCTTAATATGGGGGCCGCCCTTAGCAGAGGTTTTAGACTTGGTTTTTGACAAAAAAATTACTGAAGGAGTGACGTTTTAATTTGCATTTCGCGAATTAAAAATGCTTAAAGTACTTCGGATGAAGTAATTAAGTTGTCTCGACACGGAGTGGAACACGGACTAGAATCCAGACAAAAGAAAAGATGAACGATTTTATGGAATTGTTCCATCATTCCTAAACCAGATGTAGATAGTTTTAAACGATTCACGTTAAGGGTTAGTGAGAATATCGGCAATATTGTCAACGGAAGAAACTTTTTTGATAGAAATATGTCCTTTCTGGACATTATCATGAAGAAAGTGGTGACAAATTTCGATGTGTTTAATTCGCGAGTGTTGCACCGGGTTTTTGCTAAGGTCAACTGCGCCTTATGTCACACAATAATCGGGACGTCATCGAGTCGAATTGTCATAGTCGATAATGAAACCTTGTTTTGCATCATAGTACTTGTGACATGCCATTCTGCGCTTACGTATTCGGCTTCGGTAGTGATCATAGCAAGAGCGATTGTTTTTTCGAGAACGCAAGAAGTTAAACACATACCACGAACGACAAATACCGCTAGTGCATTATCGTTTCCACATAAATCTCCTGCATGATCAGAGTCGGAATATACTACGTTTTCTATGCGATCCCTGTAGATACCATAATCCTAAGTTCGTAGTCTTTAAAGTATAAAAAGATACGTTTAACCGCTTAAGATAAACAAAAAAACATAAAACAAAAAAAAAAAAAATAAAAAAAAATAAAAAAAAAAAAAAAAAAAAAAAAAAAAAAAAAGAAAAAAAAATAAGAAAAAAACTAGAACCAGAAAAGAGAAAAAAAAAAAAAAAAAAAAAAAAAAAAAAAAAACCCAGATCCCCCCCACCCCACCCCCGCCCCCCCCCCCCACCACCCCCCGCCCCCCCCCCCCCCCCTCACCCTCCCACCCCCCCCCCCCCCCCTCCCCTTCCACTCCCCCGCCCCCACCCCCACCACCCAGCCCCTCCCCCACCCACCCTCCCCCCCCCCTACCCTCCCTCCCCTCCTGTGCCCTTCCCACCCATTTCACCCCGCTCTCCCCCGCCCCAACCCACCCCCCTCCCCCCCCACTCCCCTCCACTCCCACCTCCCCCCCCGCCCCCCCCACCCCGCACTCACCCCACCCCTCCCCCTGCCCCTCACACCCCCGCCTCAACCACCCCCTTCTCCTCCCCCCCACCCACCCCTACCTCCACCCCCCCCCCCTCATTCCCCCTCCCCCCTACCACCCCCCCCCCTCCCCCCCCCCCACCTCTCCCCCCCCAAGCCGCCGTACCCCCTCCCCCCCCACCCCCCCCCCTCTTCCCCAGCCACACTCCAATCCCCCCCCCCCCAACCCCCCCCCCCACTCCGCCCCCCGCCCCCGTCCCCCCCCGCCGCCCCACCTCCCCCCCCCCCCAACCCTTCCCCGCACACCCCCCCTCCGCCCCACGCCCTTGCCCCTCCAGCCCCCCCCCCCCCCCCTCCCCGCCCCCACAGCCCGCAGCCCCCCCCCCCCCCCCCCTTCCCCCCCTAGTCCCAGCCCCCCCCCCCCCCCCCACCCACACACCACCCCCCCACCGCTCCCTCCCCCGCCCCCCCCCACTCCCTTCCCCCCCGCACCCTCCCTTTCCCGCCTCCCCCCTCCCCCATACCCCCTCCCCTCGCACCCCCCCAACCCCCCCCCCCCCACCATCCCTCCCCCCCCCCCCCCTCCCCCCCCCCCCCCCCCCCCCCCCCCGATAAACCTTCATCCCAGCCCCCATCCCAATCCTCCCCCCCCCCCCCCCCCCCCCTCCCTCCCATGCCCCCCCTTCACCCCACCCCCTGTGTGTGTGGCCTCCCCCTCCCTCACCCCCCCCACCCCCCCCCCCCTCCCCCCCCCCCCCCACTCCCTCTCCTCCCCGCCCCCCCCCCCCCCCACCTCGCCCCCCCCCCTCCCCCCCCCGCCCCCACCATCCCCCACGCACTTCCACCTCCCCCCCCCGTATCCCCATCCCCCCCCCCCCCCCTCCCCTCCCACCTCCCCCCCCCCCCCCCCCAGCCACCCACCCCCACCCCCCCCCCCTCCCACACTCACCCCCCCACCCCCCTCACTCCCCCCCCCACCCACTCACCCCCCCACCCCACCCATCCCACTCACACCACCACCCCTCCCCCCCCCTCCCCCATCCCCCTCCCCCCCTCAACCCCAACACCCTCGCCCCCCCCGCCAGCCCACTCTCCCCCCTCCCCCCCCCCCTCCACCCCCCCCATCCCCCCCACCCCCCCCCCCCCCCCCCCTCACCCCCCCCCACCCCCCTCCACCTCCCCGCCCCCCTCCCCTCCCCCACCGACCCCCCCCTCTCTCCCCTCACCCCTCCCGTCCGCCCCTAACTGCACTCCACCCCCCCACATCCCGCCACTCCCTCCCCCCCCCCCCCCTCCCCCCATCCCCTCCGCCGCCCCTCCCCTCTTCGCCCTCCGACCCACCCCCTCCCCCCTTCCCCCTGCCTCGCCACCACTCCCCCCCCCCACCCCCCCACCCCCCCCCCACCCCCCCCCTCCAAGACCCCTACCCCCCCCTCCACCTCTCCCTCCCCTCTCCCCCCTCCCTCCCCCCTCCTCCCCCCCCCCCCTCCCCGACCGCCCTCCTACGCCCCTGTCCCTGCCCCCCCCCCTCCCCCCCCCCCCCCCACCCCCCCAACCACCCACCACCCCCCCACCCCCCCACCCCACTCCCAACCCCCCCCCCCCTCCCCCCCCCCCCCCCCCCCCTCAGCTACGCCAACTCCCTGCCCACCCCTCCCCCCCCAACCCCACACCCCCCATTCATCCGTCACCCCCCCAAACCCCCCCCCCCCCAATCCTCCCCCCCCCCCCCCCCCCCCACCACGCCCCCCAAACGCCCCGCCCCCCCACAAACGCCACACCCCCCCCCCCCCCCCCCCCGCCCCATCCCACCACCACCCCCCCCCCCCCGCCCCTCCCCCTTCCCCTCCCCCCCCCCCCCCCCCCCCCCCCCCCCCCCCCCCGCCCACCCCGCCCTCCCACCCCTCCCCGCCCCTCGAACCGCCTCACCCCTGCCCCCGCCCCGCCCCCACCCCAACCCCCCCTCCCCTCCCTCCACACGCCCCCCTCCCCCCCCCCCCTCTCCCCCCCCACCCCCACCCCCCCCCCCTCCGTCCCTCCCCCCCCCATCCCCCGCGGAAAAAGGGCACCACAAAGGCCCGAGCCCCCGCCACCCACCCCCTGCACACGCCCCACCAAGCCGAACGGACGCTCCCCCACCCCACAACAGCACGTACCCTAAAACCTACACTCCCGCCCCACACCATCAACTACTAACGATCGAAACGGAATCGCGGATCCAGGGGAAAAACCTAGTTTTCCGCCACACCTGCCACCATACTATCATCCTAATCAATCCCCAAATACGCAAGAAAAAAGACACTTACATCTTACACATAGAATTAATAGTAATCACTCTCCAACCACAACAAAAACGGGCGGCGGAGCCACTAGAGCGCTTACAAATAAAACCAATAAGCAGCAGAACAAATACAATATAAACAAACTAAAAATTTTAAAGACAAGCTTAAGAACTTTGCATAGAAGAACTACACCAAAAGAAAACCCCCCCTGACCACGAATCCTACACTCCACGTAAAGACGTAAGAATGTGAGTCCGTTCTATAAAATACTTAAGTATCCGAGGCATAATCGTAGTTTGCTCTCACCTACCGGCAAGTAGATTCTGATATCATAGTTTAAGTAAGCGTTTAGTGTCAGCGCTTCCAAGAAGATCCCAACAACCTCTCATCTATACAGCGGATAAAACGTATCTTTAAGATACATAAAAGCACTACGCACTTAGGATTATGGAACCACTACCAAAGGGGAACGGCATAGAAACCGTGATATATGCCGACTCTGATCATGCAAGTGGGAATTATGTGAAACGAAAAAGCACTAGCGGTATTGTACGATCGTGTAGTTGTTTTAACATCTTGGTTACTCGAAAAAACAAATCCTCTTTCTTATTCACAACCGAAGAGCCAGAATACGTAAGCGCCGGAAAGGCATGTCAACAAGTACTATGGATGAAAACAGGTCTTATCGACTATGACATTCGACTCGATGACGTCCCGATTATGTGTGACAATAAAGGCGCGATTGACCTTAGCAAAAACCCGGTGCAACACTCGCGAATTAAACACATCGAAATTTGTCACCACTTTCTTCATGATAATGTCCAGAAAGGACATATCTCTATCAAAAAAGTTTCTTCCGTTGACAATATTGCCGATATTCTCACTAAACCCCTTAAACGTGAATCGTTTAACTATCTACATCTTGGTTTAGGAATGATGGAACACATTCCATAAATCGTTCATCTTTTCTTTTGTCTTGATTCTAGTCCGTGTTCCACTCCGTGTCGAGACAACTTAATTACTTCATCCGAAGTACTTTAAGCATTTTTAATTCGCGAAATGCAAATTAAAACGATCACTCCTTCAGTAAATTTTTTTGTCAAAAACACAAGTCTAAAAACCTCTGCTAAGGGCTGCCCCCCATATTAAGGCGCCCTTGATTAAATCCAGGTCGCCCCAATATTCGATATTGGACCGCCACCAGATGAACGATATGTCTGCATCCCTCTTTTTGTTAAACAAAAAAACAAACACCCCCTTCTCCTAAAACCTGCAGCGACGAAACACATACAAAACCCACCAAATCCTAAAATCAAGCACTAAAATAAAATTGAAGATTAAATCAACTCCAATAATCAATCCTAACATCACAAAGATCATCAATTGTAAGTAATTTCGTCTATTTTCTTTCAAATTTGTTCTAGTGGTTCATTTGAACAAAAATTCAAAATTAGGATTTCTGAATTTTCTTTTAATGTGTTGCCAGATTACACTATAATAACAGAATGTATAACTATTTTGCTTCCTATAGACATATGATTTGCATAATTGAGTGTGTTTGTCAAAAATTTTGATATGAACAAAAACCCTAATTTTTTGAAATTACTCACGTTAGAAACACCATAAAAATGTTTTAATGCATTGTTAATACCCTTTAAAAACATTTTTGAATTCATGCATAATGATCTCATAAATATCATTCAAAATATTTAATCAATGATTATTTTTGAACATGTTTGGATGAGCAAAATTGAATTAAGAGCGTTTGGGTTAACTCATAGGTTTTTATTTTAGAGTCGAGTTACCGTGTACACCACAATCGTTACATAAAGGCCACTGATTTCCCTTCGACTTTAGGAATATATAAATAATATACTACTTATATTAAACCAAACCAAATCAAGTGACCCTTGAAAAGGTTTAAAGAAAGAAAATCAATGAAATCCGAGTAGTATATGATATTCCCGGGTTGTTTTTCCCAACGAGGAGTGCAAATTTGAGAGTCGAAAGTCGGTTTGATATTTGATGTTTGAATAGAACAAGATTTGATTGGATTTGATTTCTAATTCTACGGGAAAGACAAAAAAGGCATGCTAATACTAACAAATAAGGCAATTAACAAAGAATTTTAAATAACGGGAATCCTAAAACGCGCTAAATTATCAACTAAATCAAAATTAACCCTAAAAATGCAAACTTAGTTTCTAAACCTCTAAAATGATAAAAGAAAATTTTCTAAAAAAGAATTATATTATTTTTTGACTTTTTAATAATTTTTTATGAATTAAAAACCTATTTAATCTATTTAAAATTCTAGAAAATGACAAATTAATACCTAAAAATTTCAAAAATGATTTCTACTTTAAAAAAGTCTAAAATATGATAATAACTAAGAAAACTATTTTTTATAACTTAAAACTAATTTCTAAACTTAAATTAAAAAGCTAAAAATGAAATTTAAAATCTAAAAATGATGAAAATGATTTTAAACTTTGTAAACCTCAAAATATTAATTCTAAAACTAAAAAACACTTTATTTATTTAAATTTCTGCATTAAATTTAACTAATTTTCAAATGCATTTTAAAAATTATGAAAAAGAAACTTAAATTAAAAATAATAAACACCTAAGGAAAAATCTAAAAAAATGTAAAAAGCCCAAATGGTAACAAGGGCCCAAGGAAAAATAAGCTGAAAAGCCAGCTTATCAAATAAGCTAAAAATAAGCCAAAACAAGCTATGGCTTTTTATTGCAAAATAAGACCAGAAATGTGTATAAATGATAAATGTTGCAAGGAATAACCACAAAAAGTCCCAAGGACGAGTGGGTAGTTCAGTTGTTGAGAGGTTTGATTGAGGTGGGGTAGGTCTCGGTGTTCGAGCCATGCTCACACCTTTATATCCCCACTTCCCAAATCTTTTTAATTTTTTTTACACAACTTATAAATAAGCTGTAAACACACAACTTTAATGAAGACAAAATTTTTAAAACTTAAAAATAAGCCCGAATTAAGCACAAATAAGATAAGCAGTTTCAACACTTAGACTTTTTTTGAGATTTTATCACAAACAAATTCAAACACCTTTTTTAAGCTACAAAACAAGGGGCTTATTGAATAAGCCCATGACTGAGACTGAACACACAACAAGCTTATACCCCAATAAGCAACTAGGAACACAAATCACACATTTTGAACAACAATAAGCCATGAAAAAGCAATGAGAATAAGCTGATTCACACAGACAACATTCAAAAAACAACTTAATTATTTCAAACATTTAAAACCCTACATTTAAGCTAAAAATAAGCTAACAAACAATCCTTATGGACTCGTACCACCAAAACAGATCAAATTAAACCTCAAAAGAAACACATGACAACTATTCAAAAAGCAATTTTGAAATCAGGATAAGTCATTGGGGGGGGGGGGGGGGGGGGGGGGGGGGGGGGGGGGGGGGGGGGGGGGGAACAATAAGTAAATGAAAAAGCTATTTTGACTAAAACTTAACTTTTTAACAAGATTTTGACAAACACAAAAATACACTAGCAGACTTGAAGACTTGGTTTAAAACTTGTTTTAACACATGAATAAACACAAATCACACTTGAAAACACCAGATTCAAAGACCTAATTATACAAGCTAATTAAATAAGCCATGAGTTCACAGATTGCACACAATAATCACTAAAACCTTGAATATGGAGTTTTAAAACCTTAAAATCTTTGGTAAACTGAATTTTATGACTAATTCAAGCTAAGCTAAGATGATTCAAGTGTCAAAATAAATTTTTGACCCACTTTAACCCATAAAACCAGTTAAACCAAACACCCCTTTAAACAATCTTTTTAGCATTTTCAAACTGATTAAGAGTATTTAAGCTAAAGTTTTGCAAAGACCAGATGTTGACAAGGTGAAATAATCAATCATAAGCAATTTTCAACAACAGATAAGCACTATAATAAGCTAACACATATTATGCAATAATAAACTAGAATGACATTTTTAATGAAAACTAGAACTAGTGATATCTAAGCTATAAGCAGGCATACATAAGCATCCAATAACATAAATAAGCAACAATAAGCAAATACAAACAGTCAATAAACAAAATAAGCCAAAAATAAGCTAAGACAGATTTTAAGCTAAACTTGTAAATAGAAAACTTACAAAAGCCCTTGCTCAAAACAGGGCAAATAAGCTTACAATAAGCTGATCTACAAGCTCTAGCTTGTCAAAGACAAGCTAGTGAAACCCATAAGCCCATCCAGGTTTGGCTTATCATCCATTTTCAGTTTTTTTTTGAGTGATTTTTGGTAAAAGGCTTAAACACTTCAAGCTATGGAAAAGCTTGAATAGTTTAAGCAAACAACTTAAGTACAAGTTAAAAAGAGCTTTTGTGAGCTTATAAACGTTTTTAAAACACAAATGACATTAACTTAAAAACAAGATTTTCATAAAAACTTAACTTTCATTAAACTTTAAATCTGAGTACAAGGTTAAAAAAAGTACAATAAGCTAAAGTTAAAATAATATAAGCAAAATTAAAACTAGACAAAACTACTACTACTTCCTTTATAGGCTTACATTGGGCCATATTTTTATATAAAAGTATTCAAAGTCTTGGGGTCTTCTCTGAGTTCTTCTGTGAGAGAAACAAAGGTGGTGTTTCTTTGCTGGAGAGGCATCAAAGCTTCATCTCAGCCATTTAATCTTAGAGTGTTCTCCCAAGGTCAAAACTCAACCCTTGATTCATTGTCTTTATCCTTTAAGCCAATTGGGTTTAAGAGGATTGCCATGGTGGTTTGGCTGTTTATGGTAGTGGGGTTGAGTTGGGGTTTGATTTTGATTGTCGTTTTGTAGAGGATAGGGATAGTGAATTAGCCAAATAGCGGGAAAGGTTATTAACACACGTTTGTGGGAATTGAACGATAACAGTCCGTAATCCCCTGAATTTGATAAGTGTTTGCACCGTTAGTCCTTTTGGACTGACATTGTTAGTCCTTTTGGACTAACGGTGTAAAGGGATAAGGATTGGTTTTGTAAATGACTTAACAGCCATATGGTTGGGCTGTTAAGTGGGTTGGGACTTTTGTATATTTGGGCTGGGTAAGGTTTTGGATTATTTGGTCTTCATAATAGGTTTATTGATGGCTGACCCCCCCGGCCCTATCAGATGGGTAACGGGGTTAGCCCATTTAACTTTTCT
Source organism: Tanacetum coccineum (assembly GCA_026074375.1). Lineage (NCBI taxonomy): Eukaryota > Viridiplantae > Streptophyta > Magnoliopsida > Asterales > Asteraceae > Tanacetum > Tanacetum coccineum. The sequence continues at coordinate 7,893 of BQNB010047517.1, read as the reverse complement.
TCGATATCGGCTTCGGCATATGACTTTTTGACTTTTGACTTAGTTGACTTTTTGGTTGACTTTTTAAGTTTTACTTCGCTTTTCACGCTCTTTTTATTCTCGTGCTTGGTTTTGTCCGTTTTGACTTGATTTTTTGTCCTTTAGTGATAGTCTGTTACCTGCACAATCATAAATCACAAACACACAAATACAATGTTATTTTTGGCATATTTTAGTCATTTTAGGCATTTTTATAGGCAAAAGGTATGTGTAATTAAGCACATACCAAAATCCCCCCATACAAAGGTATTGCCGTTCCTCACACGCAATGCAATGAAGTAAACACTTTTTATTTTTTTTTGATAATTAGAAAACCAAAAATCTCAATCCAATCCCCTCGACTAATTACCATCGAAAAGTAGCTACAGTGTTTCAAGGGGAATTAAAGAATCAATAGCTTTGAAAAGCCCCGTTTTTACCATTCTTAAAGATATAAACTTATTACCTCACATATTTTTTGTATTTTTCTTTTTTTCTCATTTTTTTGTACTTTTCTTTTTAAGCAACTAACTAACATGTTTGACTTTTCGTATTAACCGTTAGGGTCATAGAACAAGACGCATTTTAATCCTAAAATGCCCAAAAAGATAAATTCATCATCCCTGACTTTTCACTTGTCCCAAACCAAGCTTAAAACGAAATCACCGTTAAATATAAGTTACGATGCTAACGCTACTCATTTTTATAACTTGTGAACTTTTCACTCCCGACAATTATTATATATTAGGTGAATGTGCCATTTTGAATTTCAACCATGGATCAACGTTTTGCAAAATTCTATGCTTCACGTTCCACCCGAGAATAATAAGTTTGAAGGCGAGATCATCCCATGTAGCGACTTTCGTCTCGACACATCCCAACCTTGCGGCTAAGTGACCAGGCCTTTTGAAACCCCACGAGAGAACAAGTAATCGAGACGGTCACTACTTCTGTTTTCAAAACTCTTAGGTTTCCCGTTTATACATAGCTTATTTAAAATGAAATAGTCTTAGTTCGAAAGCATATTTAAATTTAAGAAAAAGAGATTTTCCCTATATTTATTAAATCACATTTATTACACTTAACATTAACATAACCATGATACAATTGAAATCCTTGACCTTTTTGAAGGCTGCAACATCGGTTGTGAGCCGGCAAGATGCAGCAAACTTTTATCAGTCTTGGATTATTATTCTTACTATGGGCTTTCTTTTGAAGACTGCCACATCGGTTGTGAGCCGGCAAGAGGCAGTAAACTTTTATCAGCCCACAGTTTACCTTATTTATCATCATATTTTTATTATAATTTTTTTTCATTAAACTTTATACCACGATATATAAAGAAAGTTTCTTTTTGGAAAATTTAAGTATAAATTTGAACTAAGACAAAAAATGTTATTGACTACATTCCAAAAATTGTTGATTTAAGTTTAATTTTAAAAAATAGCACGTATTATTAGTCCGGTTAGGAGCTTATGGGAGAAAAAAACCACAAATTACACTTATGAGCTTGTAAGATTTCCAAATAATCTTTTCGCATCTACTCATACTTAACTCTATCATTTTTTCTTCTTTCGCAAAGATTCCGCGAATTGCTTAGCTAACAAGCTATAGCTCACACGTCTCTAGTAACTGAGTCTAATTTATTCTTTTCTACCAGCAGGAAAGTCAAAATTGTGACAAAACACTTATTTTATTTTGAAATTTTAAAATTTTTTCATTTATTTGGTATTTTGGTGGTAAAAACGGGATTACATGAAAACAACGGCTGCAGGCACAATCAAATCGATAGATCCCCCCATACTAGAACTAAACATTGTCCTTAATGTTTTAAGAAGGGTCTCTACGTAAATCTAAAGCCGTTTATTAAGTATGCCAAAAGATAAACATTAGTCGATAAGATTTGGATATTGGATTCCCAAAATAAAGCTGAGGATTTGAAGCTCGAGTGAACGAAGGACAAAACCATGAGCACGAGAGGCTTCAAAATCCGGGCAATCCTGGACATACAAAAACAAAACACCAAGCACGAGAAAGGAAGAGGCGAGCCTCCTCACAACACACTTATTCATTACTACTATTATATTAGGATAAGCATGGGTTGCCACCCACGAAGCGCTTGTTTTAGGTCACTAAGCTTGACTCGTCCCCGAATTTACTTGTCCTTGGGGAAGGTTTGGAGATCCAGGACAACCATCGGTGGTATGTCCCCTCCAAAGTAGTGTTTAAGTCTATGACCATTCACCTTGAAGTTTGGCCCGTCGGTTTAGGATAACTCGACCGTTCCATATGGCAATACTTGGGTAACGGTGAATGGTCCAGTCCAGCGGGTCTTAAGCTTGCCCGATAAAATCTTTAATCTAGAACTAAAGAGGAGAGCTCGATCGACCAACTGTTGAAAATGCGGTTATTGCTTTTGAGTCATGGATCCTATTTTGTTTTCTCTTTGGTAGATCAAAGGAGCTCTCATAGGCTTGATTACTAAGTCATTTATATTCATTTATTTTAAGCTCTCCGGTGATCGCCCCCTCCCGCGGTAACAAGGGTCATAATTGCATTTTTTTAAGGCCCAGTAGCCTTGTGCTCAAGCTCAGGGTAGATGACCAAGCTTTCCGTACAACCAACTAGTAAGGAGTGTACCCCGATGGATTCTATATGCGGTACGGAAGGCCCACAAGACGTCATCCAACTTATCGGACCACGAAGCACGGTGTTCGCCTACGGTCCTTTCTAGAATGCGTTTCAAACCACCACGATTTCGAAAATCCCTCAACTTGCCACTTTGTTGTGGTGATACGCGTGGAGAGACGGTGAGTAACTCCGTAATTTAAGCATGACCTTTGTAAATTGAGGTCATTGCAAAAATAGGGTACCGGCGATCACTAATGATAGCACGAGGGGTCCCAAATCGGGCGAAGATAGATTTTAAAAATTTGCAAACAACTCGGGCGTCATGTGGTGATCACTTAAGCTTCAAACACATTTGACAAATAATCCGACGTCTAGTACGGTGGTGTAGTATAAACTTTGTCCCATGTCGTGAAGACGGTACGGCCCCAAGAAATCGATGCCCCATACGTCAAAGATCTCGCAAACTTGAATAGCATTTTGAGGCATTTCATCACGTTGCAAAATTTTGCCTTGACATTGACAAGCGTCACATCGGGTGACCAAGTCATGGGCATCTCGGTAAATAGTAGGCCAATAAAATCCTGAGTCAAAAACTTTCTTAGCGGTGTAGTTGGCATCATAATGTCCTCCGGTGGGCCCATTATGGCAAGCTGTGAGGATATCAACAGCTTCTTGGCCGGAAACACACCGCCGGATCACTTGATCATCACATATTTTGAACAAATAGGGGTCGTCCCAAAAGTAGTGCTTAACATCCTTGAAAAACTTGTTCTTTTGCTGGGACGACATTCCTTTAATCATAAAATTCCCCGCATGGTAGTTTGCAAAATCGGCAAACCATGGGGTACTATCATTACTACGAAAAGATACCATGTTAAGTGTCTCAAGAGGAAATGTTTCATTTATTTCCTTGTTCTCGAGAACACTTTGATGAGGATTCTCTAATCGGGAAAGATGGTCGGCGGCGAGGTTCTCGGCTTCCCCTTTTTTTTATCACGGAGATGAATATCAAATTCTTGAGAAAGGAGGAAGAACCCCACCGGATCAACCTCAGCTTACATCTTGCTTATAAAAAAGGATATTTTATGCCGATGATCCGTATACACTAATGACTTTTTGACAAGACTAAGTAAGGCCGGAATTTCTCAAAAGCATACACCACGACAAGTAATTCTTTTTCCGTCGTAGTGTAATGTGCTTGAGCATCCATCATGGTCTTACTTACATAGTGTATAGGCTGGAAATGTTGTTAGGAATTATGCCATTACAGACTTAGTACCGCTAATCTAAATTAGTTAGTAACCGCAAGTTTGTAATTTGTACTAGACAGTACAAAATAGTTAGTACTGGATCAGATAGTTAATACCGTAGTATAAAATATTAGTACCGTTTATGAATAATGGCATAGAAAACTTAGGGAAAGGATATGCAATGATCTTTATGTACGCATTTTGTAACGCCCAATAGGGGTTTCCCTTAGTCTATAAAAGGAACCCTGAGGCATAGTTAGTAGAATATAGTTCTACAATATCATAAAGATCGTTTAGTAATCATAGGCTTTGTAATGCTATAACCAAGGCAGATTCAAGGTTTAATAAAAAGTACTTTGTGATAGTCTATATTGTTTTCTTCTAAGCATTATTGATCAATTCGGCAAAATCAATAGTGTTTTACTTATGTTTCATTTAATGTTGCATATAGAATTATCTAAAGGTAGCAAACTCTTTGCAAGCTGAAGGTTAAGATCTATTTAGTAAACGATAGATCAACAAGTGGTATCAGAGCTTGTGTGGAAACTCTAAATAAGAAGAACTCAATCGTAAGATGGCAGAACAAGACATTCCTTCACCCATAATCCCTGCAATGAAGATCCCTATCATCAGGAAAGGAGAATATGATATTTGGAGCATGAGAATGCGACAATATATCTATCACATAGACCATAACCTATGAGATGTTATTGTCAATAGATATCTAGAAGAAGAGCATGCACCAACTGGAGAAACATCTGCTCCTCCTGCTCCTAAGACTGCCAAACAACTGGCTGCTAGAAGGAATCAGGAAAGAGTTAAGAGCATCTTGCTTTTAGCAATACCTGATGAATACCTCCTCAAGTTTCACCACTGATGCAGATGCAAAATCACCTGGGAAGCAATCAAATCCAAGGTTTGGAGGTAATAAGAATCCAAGAAAGATGCAGAAAAATGTTTCTAAAACATCAGTTTAAAATTTTTTCTACTGCATCAAATGAAAGTGTGGACAAGGCTTATGATAGGTTCCAAAAACTCATAAGTCGATTGGAAGTTCATGGTGCTCCAATATCAAAGGAAGATATCAACCAGAAGTTCCTAAGAAGTCTTCCTCTTCATGGAATCAAATTGCTCTAATCATGAGAAATAAGCCAAACATTGATGAGATTGATATTGATGACCTTTACAACAACTTAGGGTCATGTAAGATGGATGAAAGGTCTTCAAGTTCCACTTCTACCTCTCAGAACATGGCATTTCTTTCTTCTGAGAACACTAGCAGTACTAATGAAGTTAGTACTGCCAGTGGAGATATTAAAGTTAGTACTGCTGGAGGAACTAGTCAAGTTCCATCTACTCTATGTGCTCATGATGTAGTTTACTCTTTCTTTGCATAACCAACAAACGGTCCTCAACTTGAGAATGAGAATTTTTAGCAGATTGATGAGATGACTTGGAAGAATTGATCATCGATGCAGTGTGGCTATGTTGGCTGTCAGAGTAAATAAGGTTATTCAAAGGAAACTGGAAGGAACTTGGACTTCAAAGAAAAACGACATGTTTTCTCTGATAATCAAAAGAATTAAGTGCCTATAACTGACACAGTAAAGGGCACTTGCTAGAGAATGCAGATCTGGAAGGAAACCAAGGGAGAAGACCCTATGTGACAATGGGCAGGAGCAATGCACCAACCAAATGAATCTTTATCACAGGCACTAGTGGACTCAAATGTCCTAGGAGGCATGACTGGAGCAATGATTTTGAAAATGTATAAACCAGTCAACTATGCTTGATGGCAATCTCCTCTCAGCTCATCAGTCTTCATGACAGTGAGGGTAACAAAAATGTCTAAACAATGTCTTGAATCTTCAAAACTCTTCATAAGAACTATATACTGAAAGAGAAAAACATAACAAAGCAAAACTAAAATCATGGGATATGAGATAGCCGTAAAGTCACTAGAATCTAGGATTCTTGGACATGAAAAGAAATTGAATTGGCTTGGGGTGAGAAATATGAATTTCAAAACTATGAGCTTAAATGTAGAGAAATAAAAATTAACAACCTAAATCTGGAATTAGAGAAAGTTGTTAAGGAAAGAGATGGGTTAAAAGATAAGATTGCAAAATAGGAAGAATCATCCAAGAATCTAGATGAATTACTCAACAGTCAAATGAGTGCTAGAGATAAAACTGGTTTAGGATATGGCACACAATTGAATGAACTGATGAACAATTCTAAAACGATAAGTAGATTAGTTTGAGTGTTTTTTGATGTCAAAGCTATTGAGTGAAAGTCCACACCAACAATGATAGTCTCCAAAGCAGATATTATCATGCTGTTCCCTCCTCCTATAACAGGGAACTTCTTAACCCAAGAGCTGACATATCATTTGCAGGTTTAGATGAATATGCCATTAGGAAGAAAATAATTGAGTCAAAAACAACTGATCTTAATACTAAAACAAGTGAGACTGTAGGTAAAACAAATGAAGCAAATACTCAAAAACCTAAGACAGTCTATGAATCAGTTAACAAAGATAAAGTTATCATTGAGGATTGGAACTCAGATGATGAGGATGATGTGTCTGAAGTGCAAACAGTTAGTCCCTGTTAAACAAATGAGATTCCCAAACAGTTAGAGACTAAGAGTTGATGAAATTAATCAAACTTCTCACAAAACAAGAATTGTTTTAAAACATAAAAAGCTTGCTTTGTCTGTAAAAGTACTGACCATTTGATCAAAGATTGTAATTTTCATGACAAACAGAGTCAAGAACCTAAGTTGAAAAATGTGGTCAATACTGGTCCAAGGGTGAACAAACCAGTATGGGATAATGCTAAAAGGGTAAATCACCAAAAAATTTCAAATAAATTGAAATACCCTCATTTAAGAAAGACTTTTGTCCCATTAGGAGTACTAACAAGAACATGTTTGATTACTCCTGTTAAGCAAAATGAGAAAAGAGCAGTTCACAAAGTTAGTACTGCTAGGCCAGTTAGTACTGCTAAGCCAGTTAATACTGCTAGTCTAGTTAGTACTGCTAAACCAGTTAGTACTGCTAGGCCAGTTAGTATTGCTAGGCCTGTTAATACTGTTAGACTATTTGCTCCAAAAATAGCACAAACTAGTGGTGCTATTAGACCAATGTACCCAAGAATGGACAATATAAGAAGACCAAGAAAAGGCCTTATGTTGCTTACCCTTTTTGCAGGCAACACAAGTGTGGTCATTCACAAAAACTTTTGAAGGTAAGCCTCTAACTAGTGACCTTTAACAAGTTTGTTTATATTTTTGAAATTTACATGACCTAATATCCTGTGCTATAATTTAGATTCATCTGCTGTTGTATTTACATATAAACAAGTTATACCTCTAGAGGGAACAATGTTCTTTAAATCTAAGCTGTACACGTCATCCTTTCTAGGAGCTCTAAGTACAACTTGACTTTCATCAAGAAGCTTAAAGCTAAGAGACAAGATAAGGCATTCAGTCTCAGTAAAAAGGACACTATTTTTCTTGTCACACATTTGTAAGATAGAGAAAAGGTTAAACTTAAGTTCATCTACAAAATAAACATCATCAAAGTCTAAATTAGCAGTTTTGATTTTACCTTTACCCGTTGTTTTACCTCATTTGGGATCACTTCCAAATGAGGTAAAATAACGGGTAAAGGTAAAATCAAAACTGCTAATTTAGACTTTGATGATGTTTATTTTGTAGATGAACTTAAGTTTAACATTTTCTATGTCTCACAAATGTGTGACAAGAAAAATAGTGTCCTTTTTACTGAGACTGAATGCCTTATCTTGTCTCCTAGCTTTAAGCTTCTTGATGAAAGTCAAGTTGTACTTAGAGCTCCTAGAAAGGATGATGTGTACAGCTTGAACTTAAAGAACATTGTTCCCTCTGGAGGTATGGTATGTGCTTAATTACACATACCTTTTACCTTTAAAAACGAGCTAAAATAACCAAAAACGGACTTAAAATGCCA
>BQNB010047516.1:0-34368 GCA_026074375.1 Tanacetum coccineum | reverse complement strand
TCTCAAAGGATACATAATTGACAGTTTTGGGTTAGGCTTCGGAGCATTAACGGGGAGCAACAACGGGCTCAGAATTTTAAGTTTCAACATGGACAACCGGAGGTTGGACGTCTTTGGTACTTCCGTTATTAGTAGGAGGCACCATGTCCTTTGTTACCTCGGGTTTGTTTTCCATCACCTTAGGAAGAGAAGAAGCCGGTGGTGGAACTTGAGGTCCATCATAAGAGGCACCACTTCGGGTGGTGATTGCTTTCAATTCACCCTTCGGGTTAGCAACAGTGTTGCTTGGAAGAGAACCCGAGCCCGAAGTAGAAGCAGCATTAGAATTTGTGATTTTGGTAAGAAAGTCTGTTATATTGGACATTTGGCTTTGCATGTTTTGCATCACCGCATCATTAGCTTTGACGTAGCTCTCAAAATCAGTTTTTGACACACCTTGTGTTTGAGGAGCCGGAGCTTGGTAAGCTGTGGCTTGATAAGCAGAAGGTTGAATAACCGGAGGTTGATGAATTTGTCTTTGATTAACCGGGGATTGGTAGGTTGATCCTTGATTGTAATTATTTCCCCGGTTTTGGTTGTAACGGTTTTGATTATTTCCTCGGTTTTGTTGATTTTGATTGTTTTGAACGGGAGGAAAACCGGGAGGTCGAATTTGATTTGCAATCGGGGGACGATAACCGATATTTCCTTGGTTGAAATTAGTTGCGGCTGCTTGAGAAACATATTCTTGAATATCGTCACGATAAACGTTGCCATGGGTGGCGGGACAATTTCGATAAGAATGAGCACCACTGCAAGTAACACAACTTTCCTCCACCGCTTTTACAGGAGCGGGGGCGGGAGCTTGAGAATGGTTTTTCTTATCGAGAAGTAAAGCTTTCACGAAATCTTTAATTTCAGCAACATCGGGAGAAATACCGAGGGTGGAAGTGCTCGAACCCACTTTGGCAACAACCGGTTTGTTACGTGAATTACGAACTTTAGACTTGCTCTCGATGATTCTTAGGCATTCTCGAGGCATTTTATCTAAAAAATTACCACCCGTGACGGAATTCAACGAATCTTGATCATTTGAGTTCAAGGCATTGTAGAACGTATCGAATTGATGCAATTCCGAAAATCCATGATGTGGGCATGCCCGAAGAAGATCATTGAATCGGTCCCATGCCTCATAAAAAGTTTCATCAAATCGTTGTTGAAATCTCATGATTTCATTTCGAAGATTTGTTGTCTTGGAGGGAGGGAAAAATTTGTTAATGAATTTCGAAACAAGATCATCCCATGTTAGAATCGATTGAGGGGGTTCTTTCTCAAGCCAAATCCGGGCGGCACCCTCAAGGGAAAATGGGAAAAGCATAAGCTTAACCGACGTACTCGGGACGTTCGGGAACTTCATCGTAGAAGTGATCTTGTTGAAATAACGGATGTGAGCATGAGGGTCTTCTTTGTCATGTTCGAAAAATTGTTTGTTTTGAACGAGGGTAAGCAAACCGTGCTTAAGCTCAAAGTTGTCCGCGGTGATCTCGGGAACAACGATGGCATCCTCGTAACCCTCGGTGGGTGCTTCGAGCAATTGAGCCATAGTACGATTATCGGCCATCGTAACTACGGGAGGATCAGGATTTTCAATAGGTTCTTCAAGATTAAATGGTTCAACAAAAGCCGGTGGGGCTTGTTGTTGTTGACGGTTAAGATTACGGGATTGAGAACGAGTGCGCATGCACTAAAATATAAAAAGAAAATTTACACTAATTTTTTTGGTTCTTTTTGGTTTATCAACAATGAATTCACAATTTATTTTAATAACGGACAACGAGATAAGACAACTTAAACCTAATAATCAACAAGCTTCTCGGTAACTCTTCGAAAAGAAAAACGCACAAAGGAGCGGAGGAGTAGGAAAGCGCGAAGCTATTAAAAACCTTTCTCCTTTAGGGTCGTAGTTCCTAGGAACAACCCGCCTTATACCCCTCTTTGAGTTTGTTTATCTTTCAAAGGTGAACCGTACCTCGCAAGTGACACAAAAGGTAAGTTTTTGATTCTTTGGTTCGGGAACTTATTGATGGATAATACTTCAGTTGAAAGTATTATATGTTGGTGTTCTTTTACCAACTTGTGATTTTTATTTCTTTTAATTGACAATGTTTTTATCTTTTTGGTTTTTTCTTGTTTTTATAAATATGCTAAAAAGAAAATGAAAAATATTTTTGTATTTTTATATTTTTAATAACAAAAATAACTTCACGGGGAAGGATCTTCAAAGCACAAATTGTCAAACTTCGAAACGACAAACGCTTACACTCCTCCCCGGCAGCGGCGCCAAAAATTGATTAAGACGGATTACACCCTTTATATATATATATATATAATAAGGATTAAAATCCACAAAATCAATAAAACCGGACATAATAGTATATGAAATTACCGGGGTCTGAGTGTATTATCCCCAACGAAGAGTGAATTGGGGAAAGAGTCGAGAGTTGGGATTGAACATTTGATGATTGAATGGAAGAGATTTGAATTGGATTTCTAAATCTACGGAGAATGATTTAATTCATATTACTCTAACAAAATGATAAAAGGCACAAAATTAAGCTATAATAACGATAACGGGAATCTAAAAATGTTGACTAAAAACCCTAAATTTTCAAAATTTAACCTAAATGAAATTTTTTTCACTTTTAATAGACTCTAATTGACTAAAAAGTAAGATTAAAGAAAACTAGAACGAAAACGGAGTTGATTTGAGCTTTAAAACACAAAAAACGTGAACGGGAACAAATCTCGTTTTTTAAAAAAAATGAAACTTTTGCAAAAATGACCCTACGAGAGCAAATCTATTTTTCCTAGGTGCAATATGATAAAAAAAAAAATCTAAAAAAGAATTATATTTTTTTGATTTTTTTATAATTTATTATGAATTAAAAACGATTTTAATGAAAATTAATTATTAAAAATACTAAACTAAATTAATAAAATCTGGAAAAATTAAGAAAATTAATTTAAACTATTTTAAACCTAGGAAAAATAAGAAAGTTGAAAAAGCTATTCGAATAAGCAGTTAAATTAAGCTAAAACAGCTTATGGGCTTATTGGGCTATAAAGCCCTTATATAATTAATTGTGCACATAAATAACTACGGAATGTGAGAGCTATTGTTGCACACCGGTTTTATAGTGAGTATGTGTTATAATCGTTGGTCGATGGGTTGATGGTCCCAATTTTCAAGCCTTTGGTCACCTTGGGGGACTTCCCCTAATCCTCAAACTGTTTTGTTTGTTTTTTCATTTTTTTTACAACTTTTTAGATAAGCTGAAAATAAGCAACTTTAAAAAAGACAAAAATTTTATAACTAACAAATAAACACGAAATAAGCTGAAAAAGCTTGACAAAAATGCTTAATTTACTCTAAGTAAATAAAACTAACTGTTTGGCTTTCTTTTAAACAAATAGCAACTGAAAATGATAATTAAGCTAAAGCAAGCAATAAGTTATCCTAAAAAACTAAATGAGATAAACTTAAGACGTATGACTCAATAAGCATTATAGTCAAAAAAGCTAGAATAAGGTTAAAACAATTAAAATTTTGACACTAAGAGCAAATAAGCTCAAATAAGTTAAGACAAACCGAAGAAGCTAGTATAGGCTTTACTAACCTAATAAGCCCAATATACTAATACTCTAAGTAGCTAATACAATACAGAAAATATAGCTATAATAAGCAAGATGAGCATTTAGCCAAAAATTGTCAATCAAAAAGCCAAAGAGGACTCTTTGGGCTTAATTTTTAAACCCTTAGAGTGAATCTTTTGGCTTAAGGCTTACAAGAGCTTAAAGTCTGGCTTCTAGGCTACAAGTATAAGCGAAGAAAATGGAGTTTGAAACACAAACAATCTAAGAAAAAGGCTAGTGAAAATGGCTGTCATAATGAGTATGCATTTTTTTAGTTTTCCTAGAAAGAAAATAGGCAAAAAGCAGGACTCAAATTAAGCTGGTAAATAAGCTCAAAATTGTAAACCAAGTAAAAACAGATGAAAAACACCAACAAGTGAGATTGTGCACTTTGGTCTAAAGCTAAAAAACCATTTTAATGTCTGATATTTGGAGATTAAAAAATGGCAGTTTAACTTGTGAAGAACCACCTTTTCAAATTTGACAGCTTCTAAAAACACACAATTGTTATCTAAAAGCAAGCACTTTACTGCATTCAAACACTTAAAAGAACACTAAAAACACATTCAAACGCTGGTTTAATCAATCTAATCAAAAAGGTACTTTGCAAGTATTTTGATAACAAAGTTATGAAGCCCAATTTAGAAAAAGCTTAAATCAACTCAAAGACTAAAAAAATTCTTTAAAACAGCCTATAAACAACTTAAATAAGCTGACCAAAAGTGGCCAAGTGACCCAAAGGTATTTTAAACCCCTTGAACCTACTTTGGGTCACTTATGCCAAACACCCCTTTAAGGACATTTATTGTGAAAGAACTGTTGGGGAAATATATTGTATAAGATTTTTACTTGAGAGTATTAACAGTTAAATAGTGCTGGGTCAGTATTAGTTAGTTCTGCCAATGTATATATTAAGCTTGGTAGTTACTTAAAGTTAGTAAGTTAAGTCTGGTAGTTCTATTAGTTAGTACTGGTGTGGTGTTTAGTTAAGTCTGTTTTTATGTACAGTATAGTGAGAATTAAAGTTATCTTTAGAGATAGGCTTTGGAAAGATTATGCATATATCATTTCCACGTTTGTAAAGCCTATTAGGAGTTTTCCTTGGGTGTATAAAAGGAACCCTACGGCATAGTGTTTTAAGGTATCCAATATCCTAATAGAAATCAAAGAATATACAAGTTAGTTTTACTAATTGTTCTTCTTAGTACTTGTGTTATAGATTCCGCTTTTGCACATAGTTTTCATAGTCAATTGTCTTCTTGATAGTTGATTTGGACTTATTCAAGCTAGCTATTGGCTTACATAAGGCACTAATCAGATCTAAGACTTTGGACCCTACCAAGTGGTATCAGAAAGCCTCTTGAGGGACTCTAAATAAGACAGTAATTCACTAGTAAGACCACAAACAATTTCACTTTAGTTCTGTAGATGTAGTAGAAGGATTAGAGTTGTATCGTGCTAGTGATAAGACTCTGTTATTGTGAATGTATTGAGTCACTGTCTCAACATCTGTAGTGTTTGATGAATGCATGCATACCATGCATAAGATGCATAGATATGCACTGTACTGCGAACCAATAAACCAAGAAAAACAAAAGCAGACAACTCTACTCTCTACCAACTAAACACCAGACTGATTTGTTCATCAATATCAAACTCCCATTTCTGAAGTAAGGAGGAGTAGGATATATGGGCTATGCGAGAGGAGCATTTACTTTGAATTATATTGAATGATATGATTTGTGTTAGATAGGTAAATTTAGAATGTGAGAAAGTAAATTTTCATAAGGAAGGAGTTAATCTTCACAGAAGTAGGAGAAAAGATAGGTGTTGATTATAGAATACTTCCGCACAGTATCTACATGTCAGAAATTCATGCTGTTTAGAAAGAATATAAGATCACGGAAAGCGCAAGAAACCATCTTATCTTATGGCCGATTCCCAAGGAACTGTAGTCTGAGAAGATAGTTCATGGAATGAGACTGTATCTTGCATATAAGAGAGAAAATTTTGGAAGGCTTGTTATTAAAGGGTAGATAGTATGGGCTGTGTGGAGAGTGTGTGTAAGAATGATTTCATCTTCTCAAATTCAGATAGAGAAGATTCAGAGAGTAAAGCCGTTTTAAAACAACAATTTGAAGCATTTACTATCTCAAGTTCAGAAGGGTTAGAAAAAGGGATATTTGTATAGGTTCCTACATGAAACTACTTTACAGTTAGAAGAGCTCCATGGTGCTGAAAAGTATTTAAAATCGAGGATGCCAAATCCACAAGTTTCTCAGATCTTTGCCCCCGCGTTGGTAAATCTCAGCAATTGACATGAAGAACCAAGACCAGATTGTTGCCCACTTTGTCATTGATGACGTGTATAATAACCTTAGGGTTTGAGCAAGATACTCACAAGTAGCTCTTCGTAATCATCTGCAAGTGCTCAAAATGTTGCTTTTGTTGTCATAGAGCAAGTCTCAAGAGCAACACTAACAAGGTTAAGTCTGGTCATTACTGGTGCTCCTAGCTGAGTGTGTACTCTTCTAAGCGCCGAGTATCTTTACTCCTCTACTTTGTGTTTCGCAATACCTCAAGTACTCAAGAAAGAGAAGTTATGATGGTTTTGCTGATGATAGTTATTTATTCACTCTTTGCCAAACAATCTGAAGATTTGGAATTGCTTCTGAGTAAGACTAGACAGATTTGGAAGAGTAGACATTGAAGAGATGGACATAAACTGGCAGATAGCAATGATTGCTATTCGAATAAAGAAATTTTATAAGAAGACTGGAAAAAGAGTCAGGATTGATGGAGGAAACAAACATGTTTGTTTTGACAAAAGGAAGCTTGAACATGTTTCATAAATGTCACGCCAAGACACTGGTCAAGATTTTGGCTGAGAGTTGCCCATCACGGAATGGGACAGAATAGATGATGGAAAGAACACAAGAGATCCGCTTTTTATAACAAGTCAGGAGTGGAAAGAAAGGAGGCATAATCGAGAAACTGTTTACTGAATATGGATGATGGGTGTTGTCAATTGAGGATAACATACAGTAGAGGAAGAAGAGACAAATCATGCACTCATGGCAATCAGCTCAAATTACTATAGGGTATCATTGATGTTCCTAAACTTGCATTGGATTCATATAATAAGCTATAAAACACTGTGTGATGAACAAATGAATCAGTTAGGGGAGAGAACAAGTAGAAGCAAAAAATATACTCTTGCATATCCTTAGGCTGTTAAGAAATTTAGAAGCTCAAATGTTACTTTTCAAAGCAGCTCAATAATCTTAAATGAACAGATTAATTTCAAGGACAAATGGATATATGCAAAAGATGAAAAGCTTAAAAGATATAGGAGAATAGGAATGATGCTGTAAAAGAAAAGGAACAATTGCAGGAAACTAGTAGGATTTTATGGAAAAATTCTTTCTAACAATCTTGGAAATTAGTTGATTAGGTATGGCTTCAAATAGTAAATAAAGTTGGCTTAGGATATGAAAACAATCAATACAAAAGTTCTTAAGCTAATGGGAGAAATGAATCGTAATGGTGTTTGTCCAGTGTACAAAAAAAAAGATTTTCTTAACATAACCTTTATACCCAGAGTTTTTCAAAAGTACTGATGTCAATTTCAACAAAGGAGTTCCACATCCAATTAATGGAGACTATTACTCTAAACACCAAGAGGAAATGATGATTCTTTTGTATGTTTATGGAATAAGGGACCGTATAAGCTGAAATTCGTGCTCAGATATATACAACTGTCAAACACTTATGAATGCATTTTGTTGATGAAAATGTGTCGCGAATCGAGAGTGTGTGTGTGAATGAATCTTTTAGAATACCGCTTCTGAGAGCACTCCTTATGAGTCTGATGAATAACAGTGAAAGTATAAAGCCGTACTAATGAGAGTGGTTCTGCGTCTAAGTCTAGTTAGACATAATGAAAAGAAGTTGGTGTCGTGGTATCATAAGACGTTGAGAAAAATCTAGTTGTGTACATATCGTAAAAGAGAAGAAAATCCTAGGCATCAAATGAAAAATCAAGGGACATCTGGGTAGTTGAAAGGAAAGAATTAGAATAAATGATGGAAGAGAACTAGGAGAAGGTTACTTTTCATCAAGAAAAAGTGTTTTGTTTGTGCAGCCTAACAGTCTTTGATCAAAGATTGTTTGTGACTTATTATGGAAGAGATAAATGGCTCAAAAAGAGAGGGCTGTGCTTAAGATAAGACAAAGGGTTTTTAATACTCGGTAGCAGGGGTGGCCAAACAGTTATGGAACATGCAAACAGGGTTAATCATGCTAATCAATTTGTTCCTAAACCAGTACAACTGAATGTTGGTGGGTCACATTAATTCTGTTAGGGCTAATGAGTATATACTGGTAGGAACAAATGTTTAATTCTGTTAGGCCTAGATTTAAATACTGGTAGTTCTAATGTTTAAGGAATGTTTAGATCTAGACAGCCAATACCTACCAGGACCTCAAACATGTTTTAGTCCTTAAAGAATCCATGGTGAATCTATTTAATGTATAGAGGCATTTTTCTAAAATCTCATTCACCTCGTGAGAAGGTACCCATTGATTGGATAATACAACCAAAAATGTTCTTATTTAATGTTTTTGTAAAGGGAAAATTAGGGCACTGATGTTAAGTCCTCAGCCGCGGAGATTATAATTGGAGGAAACTACTAGACCAAACTCCAATTGTGATTGTGGACCAACTTTTTATTAGAACTGTGAATCTTAAGGTCCACAAGCGAGACCCAAGCTCCTGTAAAGGGCCTTGGTCCCAGATGAAACTAATTTCTCTTTTTCATGTGCAAGATCATCCACTCAAGAAACATGGACGTGACAGAGGGGTTATTTTTGATAGTGGTGCTTAGGTGCCGTGTCGGCTTTCTGTGATTGGTAACAAGGATCACCTGGATGATTTTGAAGAAGTGCGCAAAGGGGGATCTGTTACCTTTGGAGGTAGAAGGCTACATTACATTATAATGGTAAAGGTTAGGATACGTAGGTTGGTAATTTTGTGTTTTGAGATAGTGTGTCTTTTGTAAAAGCACTTGGGCATTTAATTCTTTTTTCAATATCACAATATGTGGATAAGCACTCACAAGGTCTCTTTTTACTGAAACTGAATGGTCTTGTTGTGTCTCCTGACTTTAAGTGCCTGATAAAAAATCAGCTGTACTTCTAAAAGGTCCCTATTGCTAACACGATGTACAGTTTTGATATTGGAAGACACATTCTCTCACAAAAAGATTTATGCTTGTTTGATTGCAGATAAAGCCAATCTAATGAATCCTAATTATGGCAAAGGAGGTTAGGTCATTATAAATTTTAAAAACTTATAACAATCTTGTGAATGGGAAAACCTTGTAAGAGGTCTAAGGTTGTTTAAAATGACCCATACATGTGTTGCTGCCACAATGGTTAAGGCAACACAAAGGCATCTCGACTGCTCACTGTAAGGCTTAAATTAGAAACGCTACATTCTACTGATCCATTAACACCACCTTGCACAGGATCTTTTTGGACTACTTCTTGTAAAGCATTAATCATGCAAGTTAGTTGCTTCTTAATTATGATGATTGTACCAGTTTTTGTTGGTATTCTTCTTAGCTACAAAGATGAAAACTAGTGCATCTTCGAACTTCAGTTAGGACAGATTGAAAACCAGTCTTATCACAGGGTTAAAATCATTATTTAGATCAGATAATGGCACTGATTTAAGAATAGGATTACTTGAATTACTAGTAGGAACAAGGGAATAAAAACAAGAGTATAGCAATGCTCAGAAACTCCCACAGCAGAATGGAGTTGCATGAAATTGAAAGGATGAAACTGAGACCCTAATTGAGGCTGCCGTACAGCTTATTCGCTAGCCGAGAGGACTCACTTTTTAAAAACTAACTTTTTGGGCAATAGCAGTTAGTATGATTTGCTATATCTTAATAGGGTAAGTAAGAGTGTGACTAAAACCTCAAAACAAATACTCTCTTATGAGCTTTTGTTTGGCACAAACCAATTTATTAAGCTTACATTAATGTGGGGAACCTTTTAGGTGCCATGTTGTTACCATCTTTAGTACTTATGGTGTGCTTGCAAGTTTGATCGAAAGTGCGATGAGGGTTTTCTTAGTTTGTTACTCATAAATAGCAAATGCCTTTAGGGTATATAATTTAGTAACCAAAGTAAGGTAGAAGTTAAATCGATGTAAAATTTCTTGATAGAAAATCATATTGTGAAAGGAGGTAGGTATATTGAGATGGGTTGTTTGATATTGATTGTCTCCACTGATTCTTTATGAATTATATTTCCTATAAGTGTCTTTGGACAATCAATCTAACCCATATGCAGGTACTTCAGAGGTAACTAACAGTGCAGGTACTCTACAAACTCCTAATGCAAATGCTTCTGAGGAAGCAGATGAGGATGAGGAGCTTATTGTTGTGCCTACAACAATCAAGCATTCTGCAGCAAAAGTTGGACCAAAGGAAGTCCTTCTACTAATTCAAGAAGAGAAGTTTTTGACAGAATCTTCAAAAGACCTTCAAACACAAGAGAAACGGTATATGCTTTTTCTATGTGCATTTTTCAGAAGAGTATACTCCTTGAAAATTCTAGCTTTTAGAAGAGACTTGGATCAACTTGCTCAAAAGCATTTAAGGGAAGTAACTACTGACAAAGCTACCAGTACTAACTCAGTTAATTTTGGTAGTGAACCAGCTAATACTCAACCTGCTGATCAAGATGATTCAGATATGCCAGAGCTCACAATCTTTAACAAGCATTAGAAAGGGATTTTTGATGAAGCTTCTTATGATGAAGAGGGTATGGTCCATGATTTCAACAACTTACCAACATAAGTAGCTGTTAGTCCTATTCCTACTCTTAGGATTCACAACATTCACCCACAAAGCCAAATACTTGGCGATCCTAAGTCATCTGTGTCAAATAGAAGCCAGACGAAGCAAACTTCAGGGAGCACATGCACTTGTAAGTTATGTTCAATAGAAGCCAATAGGAACAAATCACAAAGATCAACAACATTGCTTGTTTGCTTTGCTTCTTATCTCAGAGGAACATAAAAAGATTTTTAAAGCTCTTAAAGTGACCAGTTGGGTTGAAGCTCTACTGCAAGAGGAGTTTTACGCAGTTTAGGCTTACAACAGATATGGATTCTAGTAGATTACCTTATGATGCAAAGGTGAGTTGGAAAAAAAAGGGTATACAGGAAAACAAACAGGATATAATAGAGGAGTAGTTGTTAGAAATTAGGTAAGATTAGTGGGCCCTAAATGGTCACAATAATAAGGAGGAGGGTATTGACTATGATGAGGTTTTTTTGCCTCTGTGGCAAAGAATAGAAGCTATCAGGTTACTTTTTGCTTTGCCTCATCTGTATGGGGTTAATGAGTATACCGAAATGGATGTCAAAAGTGTATTTTTATATGGCCTATAGCGAATGAAAGTGGTGTAGTTTCTCAAACTCCTGGTTTTGTTTGGTTCCCTGGATCATCCTAAGAAGGTTTATAAGGTTTTCAGTGCTTTATATGGAGCTTCATTCAGCCCCTAGGAGCTTGGTATGATACTCTAATCTACAATTTCTAGAGGTAGCCATAGTACAGAAGGGGTACCATTGACAAGACTTTATTTATTAAGAAAGATAAGAAGGATATCATGCTGGTTCAAGTGTATGTAGATGATATCATCTTTGGCTCTACTAGAAAGTCTTGGTGTGACGAATTTGAGGCCTTGATGAAAGGCAAATTTCAAATGAGTTCTATGGGTGAACTTATCTTCTTCCTTGGATTGACAAGTTCAAACAAAAGACTGATGGAATTTTCAGTTTTTCTCTAGACAAGTATGGTGCGGACAATGCTGAAAAAGTTTGACCTTGCTAGTGTGAAAACTACAATAAAACCCCCCCTATGGAGACCAAGAGTGGGGGGGGGGGGGGGGGGGGGGGGGGGGGGGGACATTGACAAAAGATGGGAAGTGTGATGTGGTATGCACATTTTATATAGATCAGGTTCATGATGTCCTATAATTGTATTTAAGTGCCTTAGCGCTTGATATAATGTTTGCAGGTGTGTGTTTGTTTTGTTTTCATTTGGTCACTCCCAAGACTTCACCACCTAATTGATGTAAAGAGAATCTTTTAAGTTCTTTAAGGGAACCCCCAATTTGGGTTTAGGTATCCTGGAGAATCAATCTTTTTGACTGTTAAGCTTTCTTCAACATTGACTATGATGGGGCCAATATTGACAGGAAATCCACAACTGGTGGTTGTCTCAATTTCTTGGAAGCAGATTAAATTTCGCTTGGCAATGAAAAGAAAACAAAACATTATGGCTACTCTACAACAGAAGCTGAATATGTAGCTGCTGCAAGCTGCTGTGGTACAGTGTTGGGGATCCAGAATCATGAGTTGGACTATGTGTTTCAATTTTATGAATAACCAAAATCCAACATTGATAAGTGAGAGAGAGAAAAGGCATCAGATATCTGCTATTGTGAAGAAGTGGTGTATTCACCTCCAAGACCCCAAGCACATAGAGATCAGTCACCAACATTATACGAGATTCTTATGTAAAAGAAGTCATTCGGGTGGGAGAAAATTCACACAGACTTCAATGTACATGACCTATTGACTCATATCATTTGATCGGACCAAGGTTTCTTTTCTTAGTGGGTAATATTGGTATGATAAATCCACTTAGCTACGAGTTAAGGGGAAGGATTAAATGTATTGAGTTTTGTATATTATTGTCGATACTAGATAGGTAGGAATAATTATGATAGGTTATATTAATTCTAGTAGTCATAGACCTAGTAGAAATAAGTGTTTTCAAGTCATTTTGTAGTATATTTTGTGTGTGGCTTAACGTTTTCAGGTTATACTTGGATTGCATTGGAGCATGGATTAAAGTTGAACTAAAGTTGTGAAAAAGTTAATTTGGTTTTTGTCACATTAATTCTGGTAGTATATAGTTAATCCTGGTAAGCTTATGTTTGTTCTGACAATTAATTGTTAACAGTGGTTTTGACCAGATTTAGTCTGGTAGGCCAATGTTAATCCTGGTAAGCTTATTGTTAGTTCTGACAATCAATTTTTAATATTGGTTGACCAGATTTAAGTCTGGTAGGCCAATATTAATCCGTGGTAGGTAACTAGTCATTAGTACTGTTTGATCTCACAACTTTGACTTTTCTCTAAATATGACTGTTATAGCATATTGCGGGGATATTTAAGCGGATAATGATACAAATTGGATATTTACTATTTTATCTCACCTAAAATAGTTTTCTTCATTAAAAAGAGCATATTTTCTCGAAGGGACAATTGAAATTCATTATTTTTCGCATATAAAGTCAATTAGCAGCTATAATCAGTACTAATTTACCAAAACGAGTCGAACCCAGTTGTAATCCCCAACAATCACAAAACTTTGTTCTACTCTACAATGGCTTCTCGTACCTAAGTCATATAATCAGGTGGATTTCTTAAGAAAAACTGAAGAAGTGCAAAGTTTTGAGCTGTAGTTGATTTTTCTTAAGGCACTCACATCTAGGTATGCCTTGAAACATAATCTTACTATCTCTGTTTCAGTAATCAAACAATTTTGGCAGATGTCACTGTCATAACACTTGATAATGGGGAAACAAGAAATTAAATTCCACAATTGGGGTATACCATGTTTACTTTAATTTCTGATATCATCTGTTTGAGAATATAACTTAAAAATGCAGATGAAAATGGTTTCATCACTGGTTCACTAATGTCTGAAATTTTTGGAGGGAATGGTAACTAATTTTGGGTATCAATAGATGTAATACTTTATACATTTTGGAAAAAAAATTTTTACCCCTTAATTGGAAAATTTATGGTTCCATCACATTTTACATTGTGATTATGTTCTTAAAGTGGGTGTTAGGTGGGATGGGATCTAGTTCTGTTTTAGGTAGCATACTTGTGCTACTGCGCTAATCTGGTACTATCTACTGGAAGAACTTATAATTTTCATAAAATGAACTTTTTGAAGTCGAATAGGTGGCCAATGTAAAACATGTCATGTAAAATGATTCTCATGTATCCCAGATTTTTATCATTGGTTTTGGTTAAGTTAAAAACCTTGTTAACACAAATCTTTATTTTAGCTTATCAATTGACTAAAAAGATTTTTGGGAACATGAACAGAGGGTTTGCTGGGGTGTATAGACTATTGTTAGCTAACATGATTGCAGGACATGATGAAAACCAAGGTGAACCACAAGAAGGGCCTGTTGAATCACAACCCCCACCAAATGCATCGGTACCCTCTACCTCTCAACCTACAACTGAACCCCACCCTGATCAAGAATTAGAAACTAAGGCTGAACTTCATGGATCATCATCTGATTTTGTTCACACTCCTCCTACCCAAGTTGAGACATCTTCACCTGAACTTTAAAATCTATATCACCTGAAACCTATGGAGGCACTCACGTGTGGACCAACCACTCAACCGTTCACGGTACAACAACCAGCTTCTCCTGAACCACAACCAACATCACCTCCTAAGTCCCCACCACTTCAAGGTCCTACTTCCACTTATGCTGAGGCTACAAGAATCAATGTAGCTGATTTGCTGCAGCCTAAGTTCACCTCAATTAGTTTTCTAGGGTATTTGATATTAGAGATAGAAACTGAAGGTGAATAAACTATTACCACAACTGTTTATAGTTGGAAAATTGGTAAACAGAAGGTCAAAAAGCTAGAAGCAATAGGTCTAAAGTATGGGAATTATTCAATCAGGAGAGGATAGGTTCTAAGTGAATACATGAGAGTGAATATGCTGCTAATTCTTCCAAACATGGGAGGAACTTTAGGCGAAGTAGATTATTTTGAAACTCTCTCAAGGGCATGATTAAGGGGAGGCAGACATTAGTGTCCAAGTGGTTTGTAGCTGCTGAGACCTTAGTGCAGGTGGCTTCTCAAAATACTAAGACTTATACTAGGAGAGTTGAGTCTGGTTTCACAAATATTAATTCTGGTGAAGTCAGAGTCAGCCAAAGAAAAGGAAAGGAAGTACTTGAAGAAACGAACCTCAGCCTATAAATAGATCAAAGAAACAGATTTTGGAGAGAGGAAGCCAGCTTAGCAGGATTGCAAGAATCCAAGCTCAAGAGGCATGCTGAATTGAATGAAAAAACTAAAACGTTCAAAAGATTAGATGCATTGGCTGCTAAAAGATTGAATGATGAGTTTGAGATGTCTGAACAAACAAAGAAAAAGAGCTGCTAAAGTTCAACAACAAGCTCAATATTTCACATAAGAAGATTGGGATTCAATCAGAGCAAGGATGGAAGCGAGCACAGAATTGAGAAAAAAAGTGTTTTTGGTACTGATATTGATGCTGAGGATTATGCCAAGAAATGGTGAGTTAGTTGAGAATAAGAAGAAGGAGATTAGAGAACAAATACTGAAAGCAAAAGAAGAAGACGAATAAGCCAATGTCCCAAGCTGAACAGAGAAAACTAACATGAGAACTATCTGGTCAGAAGTCAAAGTCAAGGTATTGGGACAATTCCTCAAGACTGTATACGAAGTAGTCTTTTGAGGAGCTCTAATGGTTCAGTTTGAGTGAGAGAACTATCGAAGCATATAGATATATTTGCACTACTCCTATGGATTCTGATAAAAACTAGAAAGAGAGTTTGAACTAGGTGGTGAAACTCTTCATCGGTGCTGAGACAAAAGAAGCAAAAGGTTATTGGTGTTGTGAAGATTTATTCCTATACATGAATTGCAGTTTGTGAAAGAAGAAAGAGATTGAGGTCAAGCAACCAGTTTTAAATTCTGTAGGAGAAAGTCAAAGGCTACGAAAAGGGATTGGTTTGCTTACTTTACAGAAATGGAATTATGGAGAAGTTGCTTTTATTAATCTCAAAGATTGTGAAATGGAAGATTCTTAGACATGGAGGTAAAGGTTATTGTCAACGCTCATCAGAGTAGGGGCAAAATCTAAAGGGATCAGTGTTTGTGAATTTTGGAGCAATGCTGCATAATATCTCAAAGATGATTTAGTTGATTTGTATAAAAATTTGTTGCAAAAGACTACTGCTTATGGTCCTGAAGAAGATTTGGAGAGAGCATTTGCTGGAAAATCTTTAGGATTAAGTTTTGATCCAAAACAAAGTGAAGAAACTGTGTGGAGTTTACATATGCACCTCATGACTTAATAGTGTAGATAGAGATAATTATGATATTCATGTTATATGTCTGCGCAAATTGTTTGAAATTACCGCATAACCAGACGAAGCCATATATGTTGTGACTATGGTCATATCCCTTGGTCAGAGAAGAAGGTGTGCAGAAGAATGATGCTTAAGAAGAAGTTGTTTGCTCAAAATACTGAAGTTAAGAAAAAGTAAAATCGATTAAGAAGAAAGCTGGGATTAAAGCTTAAGTGTTTCTATGGAAATTGATGTATGTTGAAGATCAGTTCTTGAATGTGGAGTTGGAGAAGAACAACACTTGGTGGAGGTGCTTTAGCACTTACACAACAAATGGTGTTCAGTTCACCAAGCCTAACCAGCATTAAGAACTGACTTGACCATAGGGGTACGGCTTGTGGAAAAGTATTTCTCAAATCCATTTTATGGTTGACAACTTGCCAATAAGTTATATGGTTTTCAACTCACCATATCTGTTTGAGTGAAGAGTTGGCTTAGCTCTCACAAAGTCGTTAATGGATTGTTGGTAAAGGCTTGTGGAAAAAAGAACCATAACTAAGTCCATGAAAGATTATGGCTTATGGTAAAGACAAATTGCAAATTCCTATTAGATTGTTGACACTTTACCAAAAGTGGATTGGTACATTAAATCACCAAGTTTCTATGGACATAAGAGTGATTGGTAATCAATCACTATGGAATTTTCCATTTTTTAGGGTGCCAAAGATTGGGATAGCCTGAGCAAAACGGTCTACAGGTAAAGGCATTGCGACGTTGATCCAAATTTCCGTTCATGGCTGTAATGGTTTGCCAAAGAACCATTGGTATTCAAATCGATACAATGTTTCGACGAACTGAGAGTTTCGAAATGGTTTTCAGTCAACCGATGGACATTGACCTTTCTGGTGTGCCAAGGATTGACCTACTTCTAGAGTTAATGGTTAACTGGTAATAAGAGACACCAAATCCATTAAATTTTTCAATGTTTCACTCTTCACAGAGTTAACACACCTCAGGATGGAGTGATGAGAATAGTCTGAATACTTTATGTTTGGATGTTACATATAGTCAAATTATAGTTGTTTAAGTGTTACTGATAATTCGAAGTGTTGCTGAATCGTATGAAGATTACGATTGATGCAAATATCATAATAGAGATGTTGAGTACAAGTGTACCTAGTTTCAAAAAGTTGCTGCAAAGAACGAGGAGCTGCAAGTAATTCAGTGGGGAAAAATACAAAGTGCTTATGGTCAGGTAGACGCACAGTTCCGTAGTGTTTGTTTTCAAATAAGACAAAGTTTACAACAATTTACAAGGTTCAAAGATGTAGGATAGGTTTGTATCAAAGAACTTGAGATCACAAGGTAAAAGTTTCAAAGTTAGTGGAGAGGTGTTTGTTGGGTGATATATTGTTAAAAGGAAATTTTGTTAGAGTTCCTTGGTGTTTACTCTAGTTTCTAACAGTTAAGTCTGGTAGTATTAGTTAGTTCTGCCAAGTACTATGTTAAATCTGGCAGTACTAAAGTTAGTAAGTTAAGTCTGGTAGTACTATAGTTAGTACTGGTCGTGTTTATGTTGAAGTTTGTTTATGTATCAGGAATAGTGAGAATAGGTTATCTTAGAAGATATCTTAGGAGATTATCTTAGGAAAGGTATATGTCATTATCCTTTCACACGTTTGTAAAGCCTATTAGGGTTTCCTTGGGTGTATAAAAGGAACCCTATGGCATAGTGTTTTAGGTATCCAAACCTAATAGAAATCAATAGCAATATACGAAGTTAGCTTTACAATTGTTCTTCTTAGTACTTGTGTTAAGATTCCGCATTAGCACATAGTATTCATAAACATTGTCTCTCTTATAGTTGATTTGGATTTATTCAAGTTAGCTATTGGCTTACAAAAGGCTAATCAGATCTAAGACTTTGGACCTACAAAAACCCAATTTTTAAAACAGATTGAACAAGATTTAAGCAAATATTTTCAAAGACAGTTAACAAGTAAGTAAAGATAAGCAAAAAGCAATAATCAAAACTACTTAGAATATGCACTGAAATAAGCTCAAATTGAATATAAGCAGTTTTTGTAAGGCTATTTATTAGATTGCGATGTGGAAACTAGTTTAGACAAGCTCAAACTAAATAACACATAAGGAAAAGGCACACATGAATGCAATTAAAGAGAAGATTAAACGCTCTCGCACAAAAAAAACATAAATAAGGCAACAAGATACAAGCAACTGCTAAGTAAAAATGCAAAATAGAATGTGGAGGATTACAAATACCTTGCTCAAGAGAACAGGGCACAATGATCACACTAATCTACTAAGCTCTCAGCTATGTATTAATACAAGGCTAGTGGTGAGTCCATATGCCCATCCATTTCTGGGACCTTATCATCCAAATAATAGAAAATTAGGGCTGAAGTATTCTTGAGGTGAGTCTTGGCTTTTTTTTAATTTTTTCGCTTACTACTTATAAATTTAATTTCTTAATGAACACAGGTTTATATAAGGTTACAATAAAGAGCTTATGAGAGCTTTTGAATACTTAAAGAAACTTAAAATTGAAAAGGATTAAAATTATTAGTGAAACAAACTTGAATTTCATTAACTTTGTAGAGAGCAAAAAAGACATTACAAGAAAATACAATAATCTGATTAAAACTAAGTTAAGCAAAAAATTAAAAAACTAGATGCCTCTATGGGCTTACAAAGTCCTACTTATATTGAAACGAGCTAGGAGCTTGTTTTCTCTTTAGTCTTTTGTCTTCTCTGGATGTGTTTCTTTGCTGAGACAGAAGCCATGTGTGTTTGTTGTGTGAGGTAAAAGCAGAGATCATCATAGCCCTTCAATTTTGAGTGCTCCCCAAGGGCTTAATCTCAACCATTGATCATTTGTCTTCTTCCCTTGTCAAATTGGAGGCTTGGGGATTGCCAAGGTTTCGGCTACTTCAAAACGCCCCCTACGATGGGGGTTCCGCGTTATGGTTTTCTCACCTGTCCCCGCGCCGCTCGCGCTTTTGTTTGCGGGTGCAAGGGGTTATGAGACAATGAACAGTAATTGGGTACTGTTAATATGGCGGGAATAAAGGAAGTTATAAAGTGAACAAGGGTGAGGTTTGGGTATATGGGCAAAAGGGCCCTCCTAGGTCATACATTTAGTTATTACAGCATGGTCTCTTGGTGGTGTTAAATGTTGGAAAATGTGTGAGTGGCAGAAACAGTCCTCCAAAGTTATAAGGGTGATTACACCGTTAGTCCTTTTGGTGTATAACTTTGAGGGTTTGGCAGTTTAAGCCCCTCAAGTTATAGTTGGGCTTTTAGTCTTTGTGTAAATAGCTTAATGGGCTGACCCAGCTCATTAAATGGGTGTGGGTTGGCCCATTAAGTATTTCTTCGATTTTGGCCTCGGTTTTGTCTTTGACTTTCCGGAGTTGACTTTGACTTTGACTTTTTGACTTGATTTTGACTTCATCACGCTCTTTCCGTTCCCGTGCTCGTTTCTTGTTGTTTTGGCTTCGATTTTTTCCTTTTCTTGATTATCCGTTACTTGCACAATATAAGTGAAAACGATTTTCAATATACAAATGTCTTTTTGGTTCGTTTTTTTGTCATTTAAAGTCCGGTTTTGATGGAAAATGGGTATGTGTGTTATGTGTAATTAAGCATATTTACCAAGCCTTCTACAGTATACCTTAGTTTTCGTCTTAAAAACAGTTTTACTCTAAAAAATATGGGAGTTTGATACTCTTTTCCCAAACGGTATTCCAGATTTCGTACTATGGTTTAGAAAAAACGACGATATCTCACTCATCCGGAGGTAGTATACGACTCTGTCCAATTGAACCTATACACTTAAGACATATGCACATCCATATGGGATTTCTCAGGTGCCTTAAGACAAAAATAATGCTCACAATCACCCCACACTGCTGGTTACAAATGCCGTAACCAATCCATTTCAGAAAATCCATCATACACATTTGTAATTCCTTCAGATGACAAATACAATAGCCATACCCAATGGACTTAACACTTCCTTCGAACTCACATCAATATCATGGGTTTCCAGACCCTCAAACGTTTCAAGATCTTGCTAAGTAGAGGTCGACACCGGACAAGTAACAAAGCCACAACAACACCAAACTTTATTCGAAAGTTTCAAAAATAGTCGTTTCCAAACGACACGTTACGCGAGAATAAGTTAATAGCCGTTTTCTAAAACAATGAAGGGTTATGGGATAACATATAAAATTTGCACGATCCCAGATCGCAAGACTAAGGTAAATTCAAACGATAGATTACGAAAAAACAACATACGCGATTCAAAATTCAAAAGGAAGGGTGTTCAAATCCAAACCAATTAGTACAATTTACGAGTGGCGAGACTCAAGAAAAACTAACGTCGAGTCCCGACTTCAAAAGTATAACACAAGTAAAATCGAGAAAGCGTTTCGAAGATGAATCATAAAACGACGATTGTTTTTGATCATACGTATTCAAAATAATTTTATCATACTGCATCGAAATATTAAGAAAATTAATAAGACAAAAGAAAAACTCTTCGAAAGAAGGCGAATATCAAGATATGTATAATTCGTTATACCATAAACAGGATGTCAATACTATTATATAGTATATATATATATATATCTTTATTTCATATATTTATTATTACGTGTACAAGTGTCATCCACTTTGTTAGCACATATATATGCAATCTAATTATACTTGCTAATAAGGCTCTTAAGGCATCTGGGAATCGATGCGCGCAGCGGATATCGGAAACTGGTTTGTGAGAGGATCGTGAATTTTTTTTCGAAAACAGTTGTAGTTCAAGTTTTGTAAAACAACTTAGTTCACTACAACTCGTGCTCTGGTACCACTCTGTAACACCCCCAAACTACGATACGCAGTGGAATACAACATTTGGGGTGCTACTTCATAATACATTGCTACAGAATTCCCAGTAATACGTTAAAGATACGTGTTTAAAACACAATTTCATTTATTAGAAAATCTGAGTTAATAGGTCCTGTAATACCATTATAGAAATTTTTTTTTTAAAAGTTTCAGCAATACGAATGCTTTCTCAAAAACACTTGTTTAGTTTATGACACAAACTCACCAAGAACCACCGTCCATGATTATCTTGTGTTCCGTCCCATCCAAGCATATCAAGACAATACCATAACTGAGATACATGCTAAAAATGTCAACAAAAACGTTGAGTGAATTCATAGGAGTTTACTCAAATTAACAGTTATAGAACGCATATTTTGGTTCAACAATAAACGTATAACGTGGCTGTAAGGTCAAGTTATAATAAAAAATGTGATTCACTAAGGGCCCGTTTACCGAAACTTAACTAACATTTCATTCCCGTAGGATAGAAAACTGTCCGACAAGTTTGTCATTTTCTTCATAATACATAGAACCACAAAATGTCTGTTGTGATAGGGTGTCCCAAAGGATTCAAACACTCCGGTACAGGTTGTCCCTAACTCCACTTTAGAGTACTATTTTAATGCATTAGGCGCTTACCGCACAACAAATAGTAACTAACTGTACCACAGAAAAAGGATCATTACTCAGTAGTGTAGGGTATCATATTCAAGTATCGAAAATCAGTTTGCGGTTCAATTTAACAAAAACAAGGAAATATATCCCTCCTCGCTGGAGTTTAAAACATTGAATAAACTTTAAAAGCCGAGAGGCTATGATATTCTCTACTTGGTCACGAAGGCCGAAGATCACATATAAACCGAATCAATTCACGGAAAATCGCTCATTTATGAACACGACCTTTACGAGACTTGTAATTGTAGTGTAGCATTTATAGAGTTACAGCTATACCGAAAAGTATAATCAACTGATGCGTACATTGTATCTACACAAATTCATCTATATTATAGTATAGTATATATATATTTACGCATGTGATGAGAAATCTACTTGCGTCCTTAGATCCTTAAAAACCCACAATACTCATTGAGTTTAATTGTCCATCATGTTAATATTACGTGACTTTAATAGATCATGTTATTTTTTTCGTTCGATAAATTGTCTCTTTTTTTAGAAAGTTAATATTTTCGGAGTATAATTAGTTACCATCTTTGGTAAGTTTAACTATCTAAGTAGATTGTTAGAATTACAGTTTCATGAATTTTATTTATAGTCATGTACTTAGTTAAGAAAATTATTATGATCTTTTATGTCCCGGTGTTGATGTGTCTTTTTGAAAGTCGAACATTTGACTTTCTTTGACTTTATATTATATATATTTGTTTTCCGCCAAATCGGACACACGCGTCCATATCGTCTCCAACGAACCCCAAAACCACCACCCTTGGGGGCATCCACCTCCCCCCACATCCTTAAGCTCTCATACCTCCACCCATCCTTCCCATTCTAAATCACTTTTAACGATTCGGACAAAGATGATATTTTATGCGAAGAACGACGCTCGTCCGGAAAATTTTTTTAGTTTTAGTCGAGACTGGAATCTTGACAGAAAATGACCAAATTGCCTCACTGCAAGTTTCTGCAGGAAACATGTATTTTTAATAAAAAACGCAGCAGTTTTGACCATCGGTTTTGACCGCTATATCACGTTTCGTGACTATTGAACCGCAAAAACAGAGATTTTATCAGAAGAAACGTTGTCATTCCGTCGCCCCAGGACAACTTTGTGGTTTCGCCAGGAAGGGACGTAAACGGACTCGAAAAGTGCCCAAAATGCCCGTTTAAACAGATCTGATCAGCAACCAAAATGAGCGTAAATAAGCTGCTTGAAAATTTATAATTTTTTTAAAACTTGTTTTCGTCACACTTTAGTCATCATTTAGTAGCTTAATTTTAGGACTGCAAATAGCATTTTTCTTCTTTTATAAAAACTTAAAAAATCAAAAACAAGTTAGATATCAGTCACTTATGTAGATCTTTTTAGGCTTATTTTCTTATTCAAATTTCTTAAATTCAGCTTTTATATGTTTAATGGTCAGCAATCTTAATCTGTTTTCAGGTTTTTGCTTTTTCTAAGTGTTTATTAGTTCTCTAAATTAGCTTGAAATTTAGCAAAAAGTCTTTAGAAAGTGAATTTTGTGTCAAACTGTCTTAATGGTTCTCAGTGCTTATTATGCTATTTTGTTTGCTTAATGTTAGTCTCTTGTGCTTATTAG
Source organism: Tanacetum coccineum (assembly GCA_026074375.1). Taxonomy (NCBI): domain Eukaryota; kingdom Viridiplantae; phylum Streptophyta; class Magnoliopsida; order Asterales; family Asteraceae; genus Tanacetum; species Tanacetum coccineum. The sequence goes on along the minus strand of BQNB010047516.1, from coordinate 11,290 downwards.
GTCTAAGGGTAAGGCTGTTTTCAGCTTATTTGCTTTTCTTTTAGCTTATTGAGTCCAAAAGCCCAAAATCTTTAGCTTGTTTCTTTAAAAGTTTAAAAACCAAAGCTGTCATTTCTTTTTAACTTTTTCCAGCTTATTTTTAAGTTCTGTCAAAAGTGCTTTTTTTTAAGTTGGTATTTTAGCTTATTAGAAGCTTTTGCAAAAAGAAATTTTAAAACATAAAAACATTTGGGAGTATAGGGAGGCCCCAGTTTCGAACCCGGGACCTCAACCTTAACTCCCAAACGTTTTACACACACCCTCCACTACCAACTGCCCTTGGGACTTTTTCATTCATAGTTTGTCACATTTAATATTTAAACCTCTTTTGTCCATTTTGCTTATCCGAGCTTTTTAGCTTTTTAACAGCTTATTTGTTCAGCAAATTTTCCAGCTTTTATTTTTCTTAGGTTCTTCATAGTTTAAAGTAATTTCTGTAATTTTTTTAGAATTTTGAAAATTAGTTTAGTATTTTTAATTAATTTTTTAGATTAAAATTGTTTTTAATTCATAATAAATAAAATAAAAGTCAAAAAATATAATTCTTCTTTCTAAAATTTTTATTAATCATTTAGGACTGTTAAAAATTAAATTTGCATTTTTAGGGTTAAAATTGTAGAATTTAGGTTTTTAAGGCTCGGGTTTTGATCCCGTTATCGTTTTCGTGTTTTAACTTTAATTGCTTTCGTTTTAGGCTTGCTTTTATTTATTTTTGCATATTACTTGTAGAAATAGAATCCCAAATCAAATATTGATCATTTAAACACGCGATCACGAACTTAACCTCGGTTTTCAATTCACGCCTCGTCGGGAAATGACTCGGGAAGGTTTTTGGATTTACTTTGGTTAAAAGTAATCTTTTAAAACCCTCTTGGAATACTTACTCTCTCTCATTATTTGATATTTTGGTTTTAATTATATATATGTATATTAAGTTATATATAAGTATAATTAAGTTGATATCACCGTTACCGAAGGTGTCACTGTTCCAAAGGAAAACCTCAATTATCCAATTTGGGTCTCCAATGATGCCCATGTCTGTATGTTAATTATCTCTACAATCTCAGAAGCTTCTTTTCACCATGTTCAAGGTACAACTTCTCGAGATCTTTGGTTGTCCCTTAAAAAGGTGTATGCACCTCATTCCACATCTAGGGAATACATTCTCAAAATACAACTTCTGAGAATAGAGATGCACGGTGATGAAACTCCCGTTACTTATCAAAATCATGCTCAAGAATATGCTGATGCACTCGCCCACCATCGGTGAACCTGTAAAGGATAAAGATCTCATTATGCTTGTTGTCTCAGGTCTTCGTGAAGAATATAACGGTCTTAAAACTACAATCACTGCCCGTCAAAGTTTAACTGAATTTAGCGAGCTTCATGCACTCTTTAGTGATCATGATTATATGCTTGGAAAAACTCATGCACCTGCTCCGTCTATCACTTCATCTTTTGCTGCAAACTACACAGTGGGCTCACCAAGCATGCTAGAAGCTCGTCAAGCTCAACTTTCAAAGTTGGCTGCTCAATTGAGTTCTCTTGGATTTCATGTTTCACCCATTGCACCATCTAGTCAACAAGGATTTTATGGTGCTCGCCCATCAAATAACAACAGGAGTAAAAATAACAACAACTGTGGCAATCGCAAGAAATCTCGTGGTAACAATAACAACCGAGGTCAAGGTAATGGTCGTCAATTTGATTGGGCATCTACCCAAAACACAGTGTATGACACTTGCAATAGATGTGGTATTTGTAACAATTCGTATTTTCAGGTCATTTATGTCAATAAAGTTTCAAATATTTATTTTGAGCATTTACGCGTTTACTTTAATTTCAACCGTTAAGTTAAATCGCGTAAACTAAAAATTAACAATCAACGTAAACCGGCAATAAATAAATAAAAGTTTACGTCAAATAAGTGTTATATTATTTTTACAAAAATAATTTATAACTTTTTGTATTTTATTTTTATACTTTACGTAAAACATTTACGTTTCACAATATTTAGCATTTATGCATGCATGCAAACTACCTTACCTTCTTCATGTATCAAAATCTCCCACTAATCTCCTTCTTTCAGAAATTTTGTCATGATAAGATGTATTTTTGAATTTCCACACATTCATATTTTGTTGTAAAGAACGTGTCTACACACAACCACTTCTCTCACCGCCCAGTAAAAACACGTCCTGCTACTCTGCCAACACTCTTCCTCAATAAAGTCCATCAATTAAGTATTCTTTTTCGGCTGTACGAACGAGCTTCCCAACCACATTTGCATGGAAGGCCTCGACATCCTCATCAACGTCTTTTTTGCGTTCTATGCTTTCGAATTTTTCTCTTCCCGTTCAAATAAAAGTCTGTCAAGTTTTTTGTAATTCTGTCCACTGGAGAAAATCTTCATAACTATCTGTATATGAAATGGATTTCGAAGTAACAATATTTTAGACTTGGTTTATTGTGATGTTTGGGGTCCCGCACCTTTGTTATCTTTTGAAGGTCATAGATATTTTATGTTGTGTGTTGATCATCATTCTCGTTACATGTGGATATATCATTTAGCTCAAAAATCTGATGTGTATTCCACTTTTAAATCATTTGTGCAAATGGTTAAACGTCAATTCACAACAAAATTAAAGAATGTTCAAACCGATTGGGGTGGTGAGTTTCGCAATTTAGCTTCGTTTTTCTCTTCGCTAGGAATTATTCACCGGCGATCTTGTCCTCATACAAGTGAGCAAAACGGCTTTGTTGAACGTCGCAATCGCCACGTTGTGGAGACCGGTCTTACTCTTCTTGCTCAAGCATGTGTTCCTCAACGTTTTTGGCATTATGCTTTTGATACTGTTGTTTACCTAATCAATCGCATGCCCTCTCGCACATCGACAAACAAGTCACCTTTTGAACATATATTCAAACGGTCTCCCGACTACTCTTTTCTTCGTGTCTTTGGGTGCCTATGTTTTCCTTATCTTCGTCCGTACAATCATCGCAAAATGGATTTCCATTCCACTTCGTGTGTCTTTCTTGGCTACAACACTCCCATCTTGGATATCGTTGGGTTGATATCTCTACCGAGCGTCTTTATATTGCTCGACATGTTCGTTTTAATGAAGCACAATTTCCCTTCGATATCCTAAACAACTTTCCCCACCCCCTTCGAAAACCATCTCCTTATTACTCCTTAGAATCACCTATGTAATTCCTACTACGAACCATATGCCAAGGTCTATCTTCACCACCTCGCAGGCCGATTATCTCTCCATCATCAGTTTCACATTGTGAGTCTAACTTCTCAACTTCTCTTGAGTCTTCCTAGTGGTCAAACCATCTCCTCCGTATCGAAACATTCAATACCAACACCACCACGCTTACCCACACCACACCTCATATCACTACTTCGGGCAACGTCCTGCAAATTTTGTCAAAATCCAAACAAACCGTTCCCTACAATCTCTTTCGCAAAATCATGCTACCGTCCTCCCCGCTATGATCACTGAACCAACCTCGTTTACCGTTACCAACAACTCTTCGGAGTGACGTCAAGCTATGAAAGAAGAGTATGATGCTCTCATGAAAATGGAACGTTGTCTTTAGTACATCGTGCTTCTAATACCAATGTTGTTGATGTTAAGTGGGTATACAGGGTAAAACAGGACAAAAATGATTCTATCACTCGTTACAAAGCAAGATTTGTTGCCAAAGGTTTTCGGCAACAACCAGGTATTGATTTTCATGAGACATTTAGCCCGGTTGTCAAGTCAACAACTATTCGAGTTGTTTTATCACTTGCGGTTACTAAAGCAGACTGCCACTGACGCTAGTTTAGATATTCAGAATGCATTCTTCATGAAATCTAAGAGGCATGTTTTTATATGAAATAACCTTCGGGCTTTATTGATTCACAATGACCAAATCATGTATGTTTGCTTCATAAGTCTCTTTACGGCTTAAAGCAAGCCCCATGCACTTGGTTTGAGCGCCTCTCCAAGGCTCTCTTCGATCTCGATTTTAAAGGCTCCAAAACGGATCCATCTTTGTTTATTTATTCGCGTGGAGACACACTTTTGTACATTCTGGTATATGTGGATGACATCATTGTTACAAGTAATAATAAGAGCACTATCGACGATATAATATTTCAACTGGGATCTTCTTTTGCATTAAAGATCTCGGGCCATTTAACTACTTGTTGGGTATTGAAATTGTTTCGCATGTGTCCGGTATTTTCCTATCTCAAAAGAAGTATATTTTGGATCTAATACAAAGTGCTGGTCTTTCTAACTGCAATCCCGTGTCTTCTTCTATGGTTAACTCGAGCTCACTCAGTTTTGATGACAATACCAGACTCATACCAGCTTTCTCTAATCTAGTAAAATATCGACAAGTAGTGGGTTCTTACAATATGTTACCCTATCTCGGCCTAACATAGCTTTTGCTGTTAACACGGTAATGTTAAATAATCATGCTCCTCTCTGATCGAAGAATCATTGGTCTGCATTAAACGGATTTTACGTTATCTTCATGGTAACGGTTAAACATGAATATGCTCATACGTCGTTCTTCTGTTCTAACCCTTCAAGGTTTTATTTGACGTTGCTATGGAAAGGTAATCCGATACATCTCTTGAAGCTCTTTCTCAGATGCTCGGGCTGGAATTCAGATGTCCGAATCGTGTCCCACACGGGGGATTTGTTATATATCTTTGGTTCAAACCTTATATCTTGACCTTGCTCATAAAACAACATAACGGTTTCAACGTAAGTGTAAGGTGGGTTTGTAGAAGAATGGTAGCCTCTACAGAAGGCAGAATTGACAATCTCTTGCTAACTACTATTGGCTGAGCTACTGGCTTCAAGTTTCTTCTAATGCTCTTAGAATTCCCGTTCATATTTTCCAACTCCTATACTATGGTGTACAATCTTGGATGCAACATACTTTGCCAGCTAACACATATCATTTATGCGCTAAAAAACAACGTAGAAAATAGACTATCACTTTAATATGGGAAAAGATTGCTCAAGGAGATCTTCGAGTTGCAACATATACTACACATATCAATTTGCCAGATATCTTTACAAAAGCCCTTACCAACTCCACGTTGCCTCTTAATAAGATCCAAGCTGCAGGTTGTTGCCCGCACCTTAGCTTGCGGTGGCGTGTAACCAACTAGAATAAAATGGGGGTGGAGGATGAGGGGGGATGGGGGGGTAGGGGGAAGGGGGGGGTATGGTGGGTGAAATGGGAATGGGCAATGGGGGGGGGGGGGATGGGGGATGGGGCGGGAAACTGGGGGGAGGGGGGCAGGGGGGGAGGGTGGGGGGGGGTGGTAATGGGGGAGGGGCCAAGGGGAATGGGTGGGTTTAAGGGGTTGTTGTGGCCAGTGTGGGGGAGGGATATGGGGCGAAGGTGGTGGGTGGCTGGGCAGTTGGTGGCTGGGGGGGGGGTGGGTGTGCGGAGCGAGTGTGTGGCTAGAGGTGGTATGGAGGGCACAGTGTGGGGGCGACATGGAGGTTCAGGTCAGTGGGGGCAGGGTGGACAGGTGTGATTGTCTCATGTTCCCAGGATTTTTGGGCATGTCAGTTTTTGGTGCCATGGAGTGTGGTGGTTTTGAATTCCATGTTTTACATGTCATATCCAGTGCAGGTGTTGCTTTTGTGTGGTGTGTTCATGTTGTGTCCAGGGTTGTTTTGTGGTGCAATTGTGGTGTGGGAATGGTGTGATGGGATTGGGCCATTTTGTGTTCATTGTGTTCATGTGGTGCTATGTGTTACGCCAGTGTGTGCCATGTTGTGGGGGGTGGCTGTTTATTTTTTTTTGTGTATCAGTTGTGTTACATGGAGTTGCAGGGCGTGTTGTTGTCCATTAGCGATTTGTTGGGTGATGTGTGTTTGTTTCCAGTGGGTTTGTGGGTTAAGGGCAGGTTTGGTGTGGTGGTGGTGGTTGGTTCGTGTCGTGGAATTCGGCAAGGTTGGTTAACCATGGAGTGTCCCGTGCCAGGCTCGGTGGGTGAGGGGTTGTCTGGGTGTATGCGTGTGGGTTCTTAACTGTGGGTACCCATGGGTGGTGGGGGGGGTGAGTTGGGACCATGTGAGTAGGTGGTGTTGTGGGTTTTCATTTGGGCTTGATGGGTGGTTGGGGGTGTGGTGGGGGGAGCCAAGGGGTGGGTGTTTGGTGGGGTGGGGGGGTGTGTGGTGCGGTTGTCAGTGGGGGTGGTGGTGGTGGGGGGGCATTGCGGTGTGGTGGCGGTGTGGGTGGGCGGGTAGGGTGGGGTGATGGGTGGGGCGGAGTGGTGCGGTGCCATGGGCATGGTTTTTTATGTTTAGTCATGGGTGTGTTTGTTTCCCATTTTTTTTTTTGATTTACAGGTTGTGGGGCCAGGTCCATGTTTGGTAGTGTTCTTTTTTTGTTTATTTTGTGGGATTGGAGTGGGTGGGGTTTTTTATTTGGGTGTTTTTTGGGTGCAAGTGTCTGGGGGGGGGGTTCTTTTTTGGATATGTGGGTCTGTTGTTGTGTGAATTTTGTCATGGTTTGTGTGTTGTTCTCTCTTGTAGGTCAGTGTTTTGATAGACTGTGCCAGGGTTTTATGGGTGTGGTGCATGGTTAGATCATTTGTGTCCCATGTGTTGTGGTTGTCGTTTTGATTGTGTTCAGCCATTGGTGTGGCAGGGTTTGGCAGTTGTGTTGTTGTGTTGGGTGGGATAAGTGGTGGAGGTGGCCCATTCATTTCATCATGAAGTGTTCCCAGGTGTGGTATGGGTTTGTTTTGGTCATGAGTTTCATTGTTTTGTTTTTGTTTTGTCGGTTTGCCGGTCAAATGTCTCGCTGGTATCAACCCACAACGGTTCTAGTGATACGAACCAAACTACTCTCAGCAAAAGACCTAATCTAAATACACATACCAACTACGTCCAACTACACAATTACAAAGAACCTTAATAAATACGCCGTTAGCGTTATTACAAAATACACTAGCTCTATTTCCGTCCCAAAATAATTATCCTATATTGACTTTTTAATGTTTTTCTTTATCAATCTTAATCTCTAGTAATTTTGTGTGTTTTATATAATACTTGATAAAAATTATACCAATGAAAATTAAATTTAAAAATTAATTCAGTCATATATTTTACATCAAGTATTATATAACACAAACAAAAATATTTAAAATCAAAGTTGAATTAAAAAACTTCAAAAAGCTACAAGAGAACAATATTTTAAGATGGAGGGAGTACCTTAATAAAAACTATAACGTTTTGTGAATGCAATTAAACGAGTGTAGTTATAATACATGCGAAATCAATACTTTGTTCGTTTCAAAATTATTGTTCACAGACAAAAAATACAAAGTTTAGAAAAATGAATTAATTACTGTTTTGGTTTCTACGAAAGAAAAAAAACAGTTTACTTTCTGATAATTAATTATTATATTCTTTTATCTTTGTAAATATTAACTTGAAATAAGGGTAATATGATAAACTTAAACAAATTCAACTATTGCTTTTAATAATGGACAATTATTTTAGGACATACTAAAAAATATAAACAATACTATCAGGATGGAGGTATAACATAGTTGTGAATGAAGTTAAACGAGTGAGTTATAATAACATGGCGAAATACATAACATTTTGTTGAAATTAATTAAACGAGTGTAGATACCCTTAACTTTTCGTGGTATAATTTGAATACCATGATAAATAAAAAACATATTAATATAAATAAACGGGAGTAGTTATATCATACATTTTTCGTAGCACGATGAGTATAAGACTTATTGACGATCAAGTTTTTTTTTCCAAGGAAGATTAATGTATTTATGTCCATCAAATATATGTTTATCCTGAACCAACATTGCATATAAGGACCTCGTCGAGATATATCTTACCATCTCACAAGAGCAACCAAAGCTTCCTTGGACCTGGTTCGTCCATTTTGAGACCTCTACGATTCCCATGTTACGTGGCCTGATCTAAACCTTACCAAAACTATGTACGTAAAACATGGGACATTCATGTACTTATTTTTTGTTATTTTGATATCACGTCATTATTTGATAATCATTTTACAATAAAGTACATCACAAACTTAACATGTCAAAACGTGGCCTAAAACATTATGGACTAAATGACTATTGACATAATAATTCGCCCTCATGTGGCATCAATATGGCCTCATCCTGATTAGCTTGAGCTCGACATGACCTTATCTATCATTGACATAATCATTTACCTCGACCTTGCATCGAGGTGGCTTTAGCCGTCATCGACATTATCATATATCTTGACCTCACATCAAGGTGGCCTTAGTCGTCATTGACATTCTCATTACCCGTAACCTTTCATCAGACCTCAACTGATTTGGCTATGGGTCACGTGGGCCGTGGCCCAAGGCAGCCCAAAAGGGGGGGCATCAAATACATGTCCATGTGTACTGGTAGATTAATCTTGGCCCATTAGTACCAAGCCCACTTGGCCACAATTGACAAATTTAATTACATCAACACATCCTTACCAAAAAAATTTAATTACATCAATATCATTCTCACACTTTTAAGAAGAATATATATGTCCAAACATCAATTAAATCATAATTATATTGATTTTAGGTTATGAAACTATTATTTATCTCTTATAATGATCATGATCATATTATTCGCATATACTTTTTGGCCTCGAACGACAAACTAACGTGTTCATATAAAGTTTGGATATAAATATGATTAAAATATTGCTCATATATATTTATTTGTTCATATGCATATTTGGTCTTGATTGATGAGAAAACATGTTGATTTTTTGATGTATATGAGAATTTAAAATTTTGGAAAGGATATTGATGTAATTTCAAAAGTGTGGGAAGGATATTGATGTAATTATAAAGGTTTGGGAAGGATATTGATGTAATTATAATTATAAAAGTTAATGAAGGATAATGACGTAATTACAAAATTGAGAAGGATATTGATGTAATATTGGACTTTTGTAAGGACATATATATAATGCCCCTATTAAATTTACCTATTCAATATGCTTGTATGCGGTTTTGAAAACAGAACAAAATAGGTTTGTAATTAAAAATAATAATAATAGTGTTGAAGAAAATACCAATAAGGTTAGCTTTAATATAAATAATGAAATTCTAATAAATAATGGAAACATAGAAAATGACGAGGGTAACGCCGATGATGATAATGAAAATTCTATAAATAATGAAAAGCTAGACAATGATGAGGCTTTTATTAGCGAAGATAATGAAAATCTTATTGAAGAAAATAACCATAGTCCTCAAAATTGTTATCTCGGTAGATTTAATCACAATATTTTTTATGTAAGAGTTTGGGGTGGCTTAGATTTAAACATAAAAGAATTACTTGTAAGCAATGGAGTATTGAAAGTAGGTTTTAAGGAAATATCGACTATGACAAGATAAATGATGTTTTTCTTTATGAAAAACGTACGAAGAAATATGTTAGGTGATCAATGTTGAACTTGTTAATCGGAGTTTATCTCCTCATAATGTAACATTTTATTTTATGAATAAAAAGTGGCGTGAGAATGAGCCTCCTAGACCAGGCCCAAACCCTTAAAAGAAAACGTGTTATTTGTTTACAAGGGGCATATTTCACTTGGCTCGCCCAGGGCATCCGAAATCTTAGGACCAACCCTGCTCAAACATTACATGCATTATCATTATTCTTGACATTGAGCCAACATGACTTAGCGGTCTCAATTAGCCGACCCTATTTGACATCGAGCCAATATCCCAAAATCATCTTACAAAATTATAAGCCTTAGCCTGAATACGACCTCATATGGCCTAGTGCGGCTTAAATGCGACCCAACACATCCAAAGATAGCCTGACACGATTTTCCACAACTTAAACGCAGCTTGACACAAGCCAACATGGCCTCTTAAGACCTAAATAATCCTTACATGGTCTTAACCCCGCTCTTATACTCGACTTGACGTCGGTGCGACCTCATCAATCATTTGCATTATTGTTAGCCTGAACGTGACCCCGAGTGGGCTAACTACGACCCAAGGTGTCTTGACTCTTGACTATCGCCCCGGTATACGTACACAAACATATACAAACGTACAACGAGGTACAAAAAGAAACAAAAACGAAAAAACATACAAAAACATAAAAAAGCATACGAACACTGACGAGAACGGATGAAAACATATTAAGACGGATAAAAATATATAAAAACGGATGAAAACGTATAAAACCGTACAAACACATAAAAAAAACGTTTGAAAACGTTCAATGGTCTAATATGAAAAAATTGTTGATTTATTTAAACTATCTTTCATTAAAAAAAATATAACTTTTCTAAACTGGTTTTTTCAAAATTTTCTAACTCTTCCATAAATAAAGAAAACCAATTTCTTCTCTAAAACTTTAAACTCGAAAAAACAAAAAACACTTTTCCAACTAAACACACCGTTAACTTGTTTGAATGTCCTCAAAATAACAGATTTTGAGACAGATAGATTTATTACATAGACCTGGTCAATACCTTACCTGGCTTGGTCAACGCTTAACTGGTCCATCAAATATGTGTTGACATTAGCCTGAACCAACCTTGCCTTATGGACCTGGTCGAGATATATCTTGCCACTCACAAGACCAACTAAACCTTCCTTGGACCAGATCTAAACCTTACCAAAACTATGTACGTAACATTCATGTGCCTAATTTAGTAATTTTTGTTATTTTGATATCTGTCATTATTTGATAATCACTTTACAATAAAGTACATCACAAACTTAACATGTTAAAAACGTGGCCTATAAACAGCCCTGCTTGGCCTGAACGTGCCTAAAACATCATGGCTTGACTTGAACGTGTCTGGAACGGCCTAGCCTGGCCTAAATGTGCCCAAACCGGCATAGGCCGGTGTTGGGTATTTTCTTAGTCCATGAGGATTAAGAGCCCAACACATTGGGGGCCATCTTAGGCCCATTTAGTCCTTATTTAGGGCATCCTTATGCTCATTATAAATAGTGGGAAAACAAGAGAGAAGTAAGAAGAAGAAAAAAAAAGAAGAAAAAGAAAGAAGATTTTCCGAGTTTTTTATCACCCAAAACCCAACAGCAGTGTTTCGTCGATCCCCGGAGTTTGCACCGTCGGATCGTCACGATTTTCGAACTGTAGCTTCCTTACATATAAAGGAAGGTTTTGACCGTTGGGATCTTGATTTTGAGGCCTGGAAGTTCTGTTTCTTACCCGGGA